>OVAX01000918.1:0-59943 GCA_900406405.1 Lepidium africanum | reverse complement strand
TTATTACCGTCTTAGGAATACGATAGCATGACATCACATAAGTCGGCAAAGCCGTGAGTACCGATTTTATTAGTACTTCTTTTCCACCCTTTAGAAAGATCATAATTAATTTGAATAAAGTTTCATTATATCACATATATTTAAAATTTTAAAATAATATGTATGTTTTGTAAAATAATAAAAAATTTTGTATTATGTATGTTTTGGTCCCTTCGAAAATATCTGATATAAAAAGTATTATATATGTTTTGAAATAATAAATCGTTATAAATTAAAAGACCATTTTGTAAAATCTGAATAGAGTCTTTAAAATTTAGAGAAAAAAATAGAGATCTTTATTTTTAGAGTAAGAAGTAGAATACTATTAAGAGATACTTTTATTCTAAATATAGAGGTTAGAGTAAGATTTAGAGTACCACGAGAGATGTTAAAAGCCTAATCATAATTTTCAAGACAAATACATATATGGATTTTATTCTTTTGTAAATTTTAATTTTGGTAATAAAAAATTTAGATTTTAGATTTTTGGGGTAAAATGGTGAAAGAGGAAACGTGAGAAAACAACTTGACTTTTGGAGGGCCCAAATAGCTTTGAAAACGGGCCAAAGAGGCAATATATCCTTAATATCTGTAGGGCCTTCTTTGGGTCCCTTTTCATTTATTGCCACAACGAATCGCGTCTTCACTTATCACATCGAGAAACCAAGCAAACTAAAATAATATATTAGTGGCAATGAAAGCAAATAATAAGATAGAAATTGATCCATAATTTAACTAGTTTTTTAACATGATAAAACAAACAGCCAGAGCTTCGAACTAAGTCAAACAAACACGAAATGAACCAAACATATGTTTTTTACAGACACATAGATGCATTAACTTGAGTATTAGAATCTTATAATGCAATTACCATTGTTGTTAACCTCAGTTATTGCTCTCCTGTGAGAAATGATGGCAAACGATTTCCCTGCTTACAGTTACACTCAAAAATGGGCTTGCATTTTCGTAAGTTAAAGCTTTGGTCATTTGGAACAATTTGGCCAGCCCAATAAATTTCTGCAATAGAATTTCAAAGTTTGATTAAGTAGAATTGAACTAGTGGTTTGCTTGCTACCAATCACAAATCCGTTTAAAATCAATAATTGAAATGGACATTTCAAAACAAGTGGTTGAAATTATTTATAGGTGTTTAACCATTAGTTTCAAACAAATTTATTTATTTACATTTTTCTATCGCTACTTCAAATCACCTATTTTCAAACAGTTTTCTACTTAACTGCTCATTTTTCTTTCAACTGTTTTATTCATACGGAGTCACTAATCAAATCCTATATAGAATAAGAGAAGTAAATGAGTTCAATTTTCTGTGATTACCATATTTTGGGGACAAAAATAAGAACTTAAAAGGTCTAAGTAGTAACCTTGCTCTTTTTAACACAACATCCTTACACCTTGATGATGATATCTTGAGAGTCATTGTTGGTAGAAGCAAATTCACATCAATCTTTAGAAATGATTTGAAATGTCAAATCAGCTGATCTCTTTATGGCTGACATGTGGAACCTTCTTACCAATTCAAGAAACAAAATCTCATATATGATTCTATACTACAGTGTGAGTAATAATAAGATATTGTCATGACTATGTTGAGTATTATTACATTACTATGACAGTTTGATTAGTTATGTGAATTACCAATCAAAATCATATTATCTTGAAATAATTACTTAGTGGTACTATATTTTTGATACTTATTTGTGACATTTCTTGCATAAAGAAAGGAATATAAGAGTTATATAAACACATTCCCTTAAAATATACCTCTTCCCAACCGAAATTCATGAATCAAATATGATAATAATAACCAACTAAAGAAAAAATGCAATCCTTAGAACTCTCCAATGACTTTGATAGCATCATGAGGCGTATCATAAACGTTCTTAGATCGAGCTTTCTTAACACCAGCAGTGAACCAAAGCTTATCAGATTTCGAGCTTTCGACTGAGATTGTTGTAACTTTAACCCAAACCAACACTTTTGTCTTCATGCCTTCAACACCCATCAGTTTACCTCGAAGCAAAATCCCTTTCACGCGTGTAGCATATCTTATAGCTGATCCATCTTGGTATGTTACTTCACATGGTGATGAAAAGAAGACAGTAAGTTTGTTCTTTGTCTCGTCGAATTCGTAGCAGACTATGTTTTCTGGGAAGATTCCTGTTGGTAAGTTGTATTCTTTAAGAAGATCTGGTAAGCTTTTGAGTGGTTTTCCTGTTTTGGAAACAAATTTAAAGGTTAGGAACTTTTGCATCTTAGATTTTGATCCTTGAGAAGCTTAAACTGATGGTTTTATGTTACCTTTAAGCTTGTTGAAAACCCATTTTGCTTTGTCTTCAACAGTACTGGAGAAAGTCTGCAAAAGAAAATGAACCATTATGTTTCCAAGTTAAGGCAATGCAAATCAACCAAATAACTAGCAAAGCCTGTGAACACAATGATACTTAAATTAATTCGACAAATCGAAAGATGCAGTTAGAAAAATGGTCTTAGAATTGATTATCTTGGCACAACTATAGTTACCTAATAACACAAAATCCAGTAAAACTGGTTCAATCAGGTTCCAGTAAAGCTAGTTGCTTAAAAAGCAATAACATGAACACATTATATGACCAGAAATTCTTAATCTTTTCTAGTAAACAATTGACGTAAATGGAAACTCTTAGCTTGAGAATAATGCATAAACATGAAATCTGTGTTATCTTACATCAACTTACAAGAATTGGATCTTGTATTTTCTACATTAGAATTGCAGAAATTGGACTCTAAATAGAATCAAAATTTCAATGTAAATATTGTGTCTACAATTCATATTAAGCTGAAATTAAGACATCATTGTCAATGATTCTAATTATCTGAACAAATATCCATCAAATCCATCTCAGATCTTCCTAGATCTATGTAAATTTCTTCTACAATTTCAAAACAATCCAATAGAATCAAACACATAACAAACCACATTGAATCATTTGTGACCAAATCTGAGCAATCTCACAAGAAAAAAACCATTCAAACCTCAGAAAAAAAACGAGAAGAAACAAAAGAACATCAGAATTCAAGGAGCACTTACAGTGAGGTCATTAGTGATGTTTGAGAGCTCTTCCTTGGCTTTCTTCGTGATCCATGAACCTCCTAGACCCACTTTAAAGCTCGTAACTTTCGTCAATGCCTTCTCCATTTTCGTTCACACTCTCTCTGTGTCTCAACGATTCTCTTTAGAGTAAAAGACAAAGTGACAGAGGAGAGTGATAACGGCGACTCATTTATTCTCCGTTGGCTCATTTAAACTGAACGAGGGTAATTTCGTCATTTTACTATATTTTAAAGTAATTTCCACTGTTTTGACAAAAAAAAAAATTTGGTTAATATTGGACCACACTTAAACATTAGCCAAGTTCCTAACATAATCCAGGTAATGAGATCCAAAATGCGTTAGTGCACCTATTTTTAGTAGAATTACCATCACTTGCATAAATTTCAAATTACACTTAATTTTTTTTTTTTTTTGACAAAACTGTTCTAATCCTCTAATGAAATTGAAATTGACCGATATATAAGTTTTGGACTTAAGAATTTGATTTGCAAATTAGGGTAAAGTTAAACTTAGTACTTAAGCTTGTGTGAATGTGAAGCTTAGTTCTAACGCGAAGTGTAGTGATTGGATACTGGAAATATCGGTGGGGCCGATAAAATCTCATAATTCATTACTGAGTGATTTCATACAAGAATAAAATTTTATGAGCCAAATCAAAAGATCAAAGATAGAAAATTACAATAAAAAGTTACAAAAAGATCAATTATTCCAAAATCATTGAACCGTCCACCTAGCTCAACCAGAGAGGACTACAAATGATGTTAAAAATCAAGAAATATTTCGTTTCACTTTAGCTCAAATCGAACCAAACACTAGTCTTGAGTTTTGAAAATATAGTAATTATATAGTTATTGGCTAAAAATTTAGTTCAGTTCAATTTTTTGGTTTCCAGTCCTGAATAAATACGAATCAAATACTTAAGATTATTTTGGTTTTTAATCGATTTTATTGATAGTGGTCATTTGTAACCAAACATCCAAAAAATATGATCAAAAGTGTTAGTTTGGTTGGTTAGAACCAAAAATACTATATTAGAATTATTATGTATTATTAGTATAATTAGTTGATTAGTGTATATGTTTGATTTGGTTCTTTTATGGTTATTCAAACCGAAAACCGAAGTTGGTGAAATTTTAAAAAACTATTTGGTTATTTGCATAAGCCGAAACCAAACTGAGTATCTGATTTCAATTCAGTTTGGTTTAATTTTTCGATTCTGGTTTTTATTCTTACACTATCAAATAGTAAATTAATTTAAAATATATTATATATTAAATAATAAATTAATAATATAGAAAGAACAAAAAACATATTGTTTTACAGCTCAGAAATCACAAATAATTAGGACAAAACATATACATCAATCAACCATTTATCTCCATAAGAGATTTAGCTTTCTCATAAGCTTCTAACATATGATTTCTAAACCGATTCACATCTAATCTAACATTTTGTTCCTTTAAATAAACATTCATTTTCGTTGCGTTCCAATCCTTTCCTCTAAACGCAATCGGATCTTTCAAAACCAAATCATCTCTATTATACTTCTCTATCAAACCACTCTCTTCCACATTTATCGAATACTCCATATACTCCAACTTCATTGCCTTAGCTGGTGCTTCAAAACACATTTTAGATACCCAACGTAAACCAACCGGAACAACTTGAACTAACACCGAACCGGGTCGAAGAAACAACAATTGGGTTAAGGCTGCACCATGAACTCCGACTAATCCATGACTAGATTTTATAAGTTTATATGCTTCTTTCAAACTCGTTGTTTTTGATGGTCTAAATATAATTACCTCGAATCCAAGTTCTTCAAGCATCTCTTTAACCTCTTTCTCGTTTAATATCACACGACCAATATTACCATATCGACTGACCAATATTAGACGAGGCTTGTTGGGTTTGGGAGTATAAGTCTTTGTGGTTAAGGCTTTGTCTAAGAAGTTGTGGAAGTCCACGAATGTTTTGGAGTTAGGTATTTGGGCCGGGTTAATTGTCATGGGCCCATGTGAAATCAGGCCCACACTGACTGAAGGGAAGCAATGTGTAGTAGCAACATTTTCCTTGTCTAGTAATATGGTTTTGTGTTTGCTGAACTCACCTAGAATGTTCATGTATTTAGGCAACCACCATTCCTTAGGATTCACAACCACCAAGATGAAATTGCGGTCGGGGTATACCGAATTTGCCGTGATGAAAAGCGGAATGAAACCATCGGCGAAATCATGATAGAAGTTTCCGGTGTAACCTCCGGCGCTAAACACAAGTGCCGGCAAATCATGTTTTACATCACATGAATGGGCCAAGCCCAATGGGCCTGAGGTTAGTGTTAGCTCTCTGATCTTTGACATCACCCACTTTTCCGGTTTTCTTGGGTATGGTCTGATTTTCTGGACAACCGGTCCTGATTTGGCAAATGAAGGAGTTATAAGAGTAAAAGTTTCTGTTTTGGGATTGAGACTACATGAACCGTTGATAGAGCAGAGATCGTAAATAGTGTTGGATCGGTCACATATGATTACTGATGAAGAAGTCTCTTGTGGGGTCTTCATGATTATTTTGGATTCAATTGTTGGTTGTAACGTACCTACAGAGGAAACTTCTTTTAATTACAAACATTTATTTATTTTTATTTTTTTTGTGTCAGACGTATCAATTGAGGACACTTCTTCTAAATAGAATAAAATTTTTGGTTAAATTGATTATTTATTTATATGTGTATAAACGTGGACGAAGATGGGTGCATGGGTCCCCGTAAGATGTGATCAGTTTCTTCAGTAAACCAAATTAATTTAACATTCTTCTTAATATAGTATTGAACTATTGATGATAATTTCAATAATTGTATTGCCAAACGTGATCTAAAATATTAAAAGAAAAAAGAAAAACTAAATTATTTAAATGACAAAAAATAAACAGAGGAAGCTAATAAAATGAATAGGTGAATAAGTTTTGCATACTTCTTATAAGTAAATTACTGTTTTATTTTTTCCAAGGCTGACAGAAATATAATTCTCGATATCTTTGGTAATACAAATTTGTAGATCTCTATGTGATTTTGATTCCTTAAACAAAATCTCATAGAAAAAAAAAACAAATATTTTATGTGATTAAGACGAAATACTTTGAATCACTCTTAGTTGTTTCTTTTGACCAAACTAATAATATTAGTTGACATTCGTGCCGTTTCGTGTTAGATTCAAACCCATTGAATCATCTAAGCTTTTTACAAAAGGAAAACCAGTAGAGTATGAGTTAAGTTATGTAATTTTTTTTTTTTTAAAAAAAACAAACAAACAGTCATACACAATATATAGATCTGATCCAAGTTTCTAAAGAATAGGAAAATTTCAGATAAAAATTAAAAGAATGAGTTGCTCGAGAAATGAGTTTAATTAGGAGTTTAAAAGGTTTGAGTTATGAATCGTATTTTATGAAATGTTGATAAACAAAAAAAAATTTGTTTGATAGACACATACCTTCAGAGAAAAACTGATATAATTGACGATCAAAGATGGAAGAGAAGGCAATATACATAACCACAGCAATCACCATAGCAACTGCAGTCACTGAATAACCCTTCGATGTTGGCTTTCTAACCATGGTTTTTTTGCTGCTAATAATATTGAAAATAGATATAGAAGTATATTTATACGATTATATGTTTTATATAGAAATCAAAATTTGATAAAATATAGCTTTGGGAGCTATAAGAACCCTTCAATGGAAGAGAAAAAAAAAAACAGAAGAGAAGAAGATAGAATGCAAAGGAGAGGAGTGTATAAATTTATAAAGAAGACTTTCTCTTACAAAATATTATTTTAATCATTACACTAATAATTTAATTATAATAGACGTTAATAGAATTAAGTCAATAAACAAACAAACTTCATTAATGTAAAGAGAATCTTGAAGTGAGAAAAATGCTGATGCATGAGATATTATAAATTAATAATATAACGTATGATTAAACATATATCAACAAATGAAGTGTATTATTACTATGCAGCTATTTACTCTCTTTTTGTTTTGTTTTGAGTTATTTATCATAATATTTTCGGTTTCATTTTCAAAGATGCTTAAAGTTATCATAGTTCTTTTTGTTTCGTTGTAATTTAAAACATCATTTCTTATCTATTTTTAAAATATTCAACCTATAAGAAAACTGCAGAATGCAGATAGTCAAACAAAAATATAAAAAATAATTAAATTTGCATTGAAAATTGTAATTTACATCAAAACAAAATAAAACAAAATAAATCGTAATTTCTTGTTCTTGTCCTCGTAGTCGTCGTTAAACACGTTAATGTGAATAACCAGTAAACATAGATTGGGCCCATTTTATAACGTTGGCCCACTAAAGGCCCATTTTTCAAGTCTTGTTGAGCTAAACCATTTGGCGGGAATATTTACGCCGCCGGTAAGTTTTGAACGGCGAAGACCGATGATACGATCAATCTCTCGCTTACCTCAAAGGGTGTCTTTGATTAGAAGATTTGTGCTTCTACAGAGATGCGTCAAATTTACGACAATGCAGGAAATGATTTTTCCCGAATACAATGATGAATCTTCTTTGTATAAAGCTGCTTCAAGCCAATGCTTTCTCTTTTTAAGTAAGTGCACGAACATTGATGATCTAAGGAAAGCTCATGGGGTTTTGACAGGGAACGGGCTTATGGGTGATATATTGTGTGCCACTAAGCTCGTTAGTATGTATGGTTCCTTTGGATATACTAATGATGCACGCTTAGTGTTCGAGCAAATTCCTGAACCAGATTTTTATTTATGGAAAGTCATGCTCAGATGTTATCACTTGAATAAAGAAAGTGTGGAGGTCAACAAATTTTATGATCTTATGATGAAACATGGATTTGTATATGATAATATTGTTTTCTCGGTAGCTTTGAAAGCGTGTACAGAGCTGCAGGATTTAGACAATGGGAAGAAGATACATTGCCAGATTATTAAGGTGCCCAGTTATGATAATATTGTGTTGACAGGTCTTCTAGATATGTATGCTAAGTGTGGAGAAATTAAGAGTGCTTATAAAGTGTTTAACGGTATTACATTGAGGAATGTGGTTTGTTGGACTTCGATGATAGCTGGGTATGTAAAAAATGACTTGCATCAAGAAGCTTTGGTTCAGTTTAATCAAATGAGGGAAAACACAGTTTTAAGTAATGAATATACTTACAGTACTCTAGTGATGGCTTGCACAAAGCTTAGTGCTTTACATCAAGGAAAGTGGTTTCATGGTTGTTTGATTAAGAGTGGTATAGAGCTTAGCTCATGTTTGGTGACATCTCTTCTTGATATGTATGTCAAGTGTGGAGACATAAGCAGTGCTCGTCGAGTGTTTGATGAGTGTTCTCATGTGGATCTTGTCATGTGGACAGCTATGATTGTGGGATACACCCATAAAGGAAGTGCCAACGAGGCTTTGAGCTTGTTTCAGAAAATGAAGAGGGTTGGAATGAAGCCTAATTGTGTTACTATTGCAAGTGTCCTATCAGGTTGCACTATGATTGGGAATCTTGAATTGGGAAGATTAGTTCATGGTCTATCCATCAAAGTTGGTCTTTGGGATACAAATGTTGCAAATGCTCTGGTTCACATGTATGCCAAATGTTACCAGAATAGAGATGCTAAGCATGTGTTTGAAATGGAGCCGGAGAAAGATATAGTTGCTTGGAATTCTATAATTTCCGGGTTTTCACAAAACGGCTCTATCCATGAAGCTTTACTTCTGTTCCATCGCATGAATTCAGAATCTGTGACGCCTAATGGTGTAACAATTGCGAGTCTCTTCTCAGCTTGTGCTTCCCTCAGCTCTCTAGCCGTAGGCTCCTCGCTTCATGCTTATTCCATCAAATTGGGTTTCTTGGCATCATCTAGTGTTCATGTTGGTACTGCACTCCTGGACTTCTATGCCAAATGTGGGGATGCTGAATCTGCCCGTCTTGTTTTCGATACTATAGAGGAGAAAAATACAATCACATGGAGTGCTATGATCGGAGGCTATGGAAAGCAAGGAGACACACAAGGGTCCCTTGAGCTATTTGAAGAGATGCTCAAAAAGCAACAAAAGCCAAACGAATCAACCTTCACATCTATTTTATCAGCTTGTAGTCATACAGGGATGGTTAATGAAGGGAAGAAGTACTTCAGCTCAATGTACAAAGATTACAACTTCACGCCTTCTACAAAACATTACACATGTATGGTTGATATGCTAGCTCGAGCAGGTGAGCTTCAGCAAGCCTTAGACATCATTGAGAAGATGCCAATTCAACCAGATGTGAGATGTTTCGGAGCATTTCTCCACGGATGTGGAATGCATTCAAGATTTGATCTTGGGGAGATTGTGATTAAGAAAATGCTTGATTTACATCCTGATGATGCCTCTTACTATGTTCTTGTATCTAATTTGTATGCATCGGATGGAAGATGGAGTCAGGCTAAAGAAGTGAGAAATCTGATGAAGCAAAGAGGTCTGAATAAAATCACTGGCTATAGCACGATGGAATCAGAGTGCTTAGGAGTTGGTTAGTTGTTCTGGTTTTTCCAGGATAAATCAGTTAGGATGAATAAAGAAGCATTCATGGATAAAGTTGATTTATTATAGTGTACAGAGCAAGACAACTCGTGTATGTTAACTATATTTGCAAGGATAACCAACACTACATCTCTGAGTTGCTAGCCAGATGCTTTGAGCTATGCCTGAGTTCTTGTTTTGTTATGTGTTCTGAGCTTGAGTCTGCGGTTGAAGAACTCTTAGGTTAATATGCCATTTTCGTCTTAGTCTTCATCTTTTGAATCAAACGGAACTTCATGCCGGGGTTTGTTGTACTTCTCACGCAATTGTTTGATAGGGATAAAATCCCCAGCTGTGTCAGCTCCATAGTAGAGAAAAGAAATGTACGGATGATCAAACCTTTCCTGCAGAAATCACACTCACACATGAGCCAACAACATATTTCAATGCAGATTCAATTGTTCATATTAAGTCTACTTACCTTGTCTGGTTTTTCGGGAGCTAATAGATTATCTTCAGCAACTGCAATATCAAACCATTGTCAAGTAACTGCGGCAAAATGAGATCCAAGAGGTACATATAAAGTTGAAGATATTGGATTTGAAACTCAGAGCTTACCATATGCCACTAGTAGATCTGGATGCGTGCGAACATCGACTAGAACCTGTTATACACAGACAAAAGCTTCAGATATCCATAATTTCTTTTGTATATACAAACTACATAGTCTTAGATTGTTCATATGTATTTGAATATATAGCTTCAGCTTCGTTTTCATTCAACACAAGTCTTTGTTAACAATGCTTTGAACAGAACCTGATAAAATGGCTGATTGGACCCCCGAGGCAACTTTTCAACCTCTGCAGTTTCCATCCAAGAACTTGATTCACAACAAATTGGATCCATCCCGCAAACTACTGCTCGGTAACCTACAGCTTATGAATATAAATCAATGAAAGTTTCAACATGAAAGTAAACTAGAGTGAAATAAGCATTGAAATACATGACATTGTACCAAAAGTTTTGTGTCTAAGTTTCTGTCCTAATCGATATGCGTATACTGCATTCTCAAAAGCCAAGGCTTTCGCAGATACAGCTAACGATTCTGCCTCAAGCTTTGAAATTTCATCTCCTAACTTAGCTGCCAAACTATAATCCTCACTGTCAATGGCTCTCTGGAGATCTGCACTGCAATTATATCAAATAAAGAATGAAGATGATACACTCCAATATTTACACAAACACAAAGAGAGAAAAACAAATGTCTTAAACCCTAATAACCAAATGAAGAAACTGCTCACCGTAGCCTTATAATGCTAATACCCTTGTCCTGAGCTTCACTTTTCGACGATGAACCTCTTTTTCCATCTTGCAGCCTTATCGCTTCCTCTTCCACCTACCAGCCATATACAATTCATTCACTCTTGTATAGCGTTTTCAGTATACAAAAATACAAATAAGTTCAACCAAACACTAACATCTTTGCATGATCAAAGTTCAAAACTCGTCTCACTTAAAGATCATAAACTATCATCACTTTCATATACCTCAGTTAGCTTCTCTCTTAGTTGTTGCGCAATGTCGTACTGCTCCAAATTCAACGCATACTGCCATTTCAACATACACAAACACTCATATTATTCAGTGTCATAACACCTCAAAACTGTTTAAAAATGATCTTGAAAACCACATTTCGATTTACCTGTACACGAGTAGCCAAGTCAAGCTGAAAGAAAAAGATCAAAATATCTTCATTAGCACTCTCACTTCGCTCAGAATTCGGGTCTTGACCTTGTTCACCTACTTGAAATGGCCATCTAGCTTCAACCCTCAACAGATTTCTCTGCTTTGGAGATTTCCAATGGCTTCTGTAGGATGATTTACGCAAAATTTGACAAGAAACACATCGATCACCAAAGAAGCTAGAACCATTCACTGAATTTAAACGATTCCTCCATGAACTATAAACTTCTACACTTCCACAGATTGTTAATGTACTTAATGACTGACTTTGCACCATTATTAAACCGAAGTCAACACTTTCCAATCCAATAATCTTCCTACAAAACACACCAAGTATCAGATATGGCAAACTTGTCTAAGATTCGAGAATTGAAATATGTGAAATTAACACGAAGAACGAAGTGTAAGTAGACAGCAAAAAGTGTATAAATTAAAACTTTGGGAAACTTACAAATAGTACAGTGAGATTATATAGATACTGTAAAGACTGCCGATCACTGGAGAAACTCGCCGGAACGATGACGATTTTTCGTCCTCACAAATTTTTTTTGGTTGAATGAAACTCAAAACCGATGAATAATTTATCTATATTATTGAATTCTTTTTGGGCTCCAAGGCCCAATAAATCGTTTTTTTGGTCATGAACTAATAATACATGTTTCCATAACAGTTAATAAATAATAATAAAAGTATGGATTGGATTTGCTTTTCTAACATATAGATCCAATAACACCCCCTAAAGTCTGATTGGATTTGCTTTCGTTTTTATGTTGGAAAGCAAAATCTTTGTAAAAGATTGAAACTAAATCAATCAAAATTTAGAATAAAAAACAAACTAGTATCTTGCAAAGATTTTTGCTTTTCAAAGAAGAAAAACGAAAGCAATTGTTGATCAGGAGAATTTGTTGAGGATTGCTTTTGTTTTATTGTTTTGAAAAGCAAAAATCTTTGCATGATACTCTAGTTTATCTTTTACTCTAAAATATTATTAGTTTAATTTCAATCTTTTACAAAGATTTTTGCTTTCCAAAGCCGAAAAATGAAACCAATTTCAGTCAGATCCTAAAACTTCAAATATATTTTTCTAATTTCCTTATATATACATATAGATACATCTTTTATGTTGTTTTCACATTTTATATTTTTGATTAGATAAATATTCAGATATTGAGATATAATTTTGACATTATTTTTGACTTCTATGTGATTTTTTTTAAAATATTTTTTGGTAAAATGTTTTCTGTGGATATTGCTTGGTCAAATATGTTGCAAATATTCGCTATATAGAATAACAGTTAATAAATAACAAAAGTGGGAAATAAAAACTAATTAAATATATTAATCTAACTATGTTTAAAACATCAAACAAACAGTTCCGATATTTTAGCACAGCAAAATTAGACCGTCAAGACCTCTAATGTTTCTTCTCTCTTTCTTAGTTTCTTCAAAAGAAGATTTTCAAACACACAACATTCAATTTAAATTTTTGTTACTTTTTATTAAAATCCGTTTCAAAAAAAAAAACATTCTATTTAAACCCTTAAAAAATGCTTTGAAGAAAATCCTAATATATATTTAGATATTGAGATATAATTTTGACATTACTTTTTAGTTGTACATGACTTTTAAAAATTTTAAATTGTTTATAAAATATTTTTGTAGATATTTATCATGTCAAATCTGTTGCAAATATTCTCTATACAAAATGACATTTAATAAATAACAAAAGTAGAAGTAAAGTTTTCAAATATATTAGTCATACAATTACAATTCATATAATTACAATTATAGATACATTAGGTCTTCTTCAGCTGAAGTTGAATATGAGTTTTGTTACTGGAACAAGGAGAAAAGAGAAAGAGTGCACAAGACGAGCATAACCTAGTTGTTCTCATATTTTATATTTTGAGATTTATTTTTGAGTGGTATAAATATTCAGATATAGAAATAATTTTGAATTATTTATTCTTTATTTTGACATTAATTTTGACTTGTATATGATTTTTTAAATTTTAATTGTTTGTAAAATATTTTGTGTAGATATTACTTGGTCAAATTTGTTATACATGTTTGTCTATACAAGAGAACATTTAATAAAAAATAAAAATAAAACCAAAATACTAAATTTTAAACACAATAATATGTTTTTTTTTATGCTTTCATATTTCATATTCTGACATCTAGATATAATTGTTACAGCTTTTGAGTCAAAAAAACTTTCACAAGCGATAGTTTCGACGTCTTCAAATTAAGGTTGCATTTCTGGCGCCGGTAACTCAAGCAGTTACCGGCATCGAATCGGGTTCTATCTCTTCATACTTTCTTCTTTCATCTCTGTCTACTCTCTTCTTCTTTTTTCTTTATTTTTCTTCATCTTTTGATCTCTGTCTCCTTATAATCTCTTTCTCTCGGATGTGCGATTGGAATCTTTCTCGGGTCTTTTGACGCTGATTAAAATCTTGATATATTCTCCTATCTTGGATCGTTTTCTTTCCTAATACTCTCCTCGGATTAGCCGAATTTTAATTTATGGTATTTCGTTGGTTTATGCATGTTGTGTTTTAGTTCATCGTTGTTTTGTGGTTGTATGTTGTTTTAAAAAAATTGTCCAACTCTTCTTCTTTCTCTTCTACTTGTGTTTTATGTTGCTTTTGTGCGTTAGTCCTTTGTGTGTTTAAAATTAAGTGTTTTCAATAACTATCGGTTTTCATCGGTTGCACTGCTCCGATCTTAGACTCGAGATTTGGATATAGTGATCTCCTTGTCTTTCCGACGGAAGCTTTGAAAGGTGTATCTTTCACAGGTTAGGTCTTGTCCAAAAGTAATTCTTTAACTACCTTCCACCGCTAAGCCATGAGAAGGACAAGGTGGATCAAATATCGGGATCACTTAATTGATTCCGAGGGGTTAAAGTCTCTGGAGATTCTCGCCAGTGACAATACGAAAGCTTGCATCGGGAGTTGTCCGAAGGATGGATATGGAGCAGAGATTCGTTTTTGTAAGCAAAGGAAGTTGTGAGAGTATAGGCAGAACAAATTTCCGATGAAGCTGGCCTCCACACACCGTCGATTTGCATGCCAAATCGACTATTCAGGAATACGTGTCATTATAGTTACCCACGAACGAGTATGACACGGATGGAAGAAGAAGAGAAGCATATATGACATTCTACATTCTTCTTTTACTTGGGCTTTTACTCTTTATCCTTTGCTTGTAACTCAAATTATTCCAAGCTTATCGGGCATTTTCTAATAAAACTAGATGACAAATATATATATATATATATAATTGTGACATTTTTTATATTTGTTATTGACTTTTGACTTGTATGTAATTTCTTTTACTTTTTTGAAAAATATTTTCTGTAAATATTACCTGGTTAAATGTATTGCAAATATTCTCTGTGCAAACAAAAGTAGGAAAGCTTACAAATATATTAATCTAATTATGTTTAAAACATCAAAGATTCTTCAAACAAACAGTTCCGATATTTTAGCAGGACAAAATTAGACAGTCAATACCTCTAATTTTAGGTTTCTTTTCTCAGTTTTCTCATACAATATTTTCAAAGACACAATATTCAATTTAACAGCGAAACCCTTAAAACAAACATGCTTTGAAGAAAACCCTAGAAAAACAGAGACAGAGAGAAAGACTAGAGATTTGTCTTTTTTTTTGGGTTTGCTTTTGATTTTTTGTTTTGAGGTCAAAAAAGGAAGAAAATAGGTGCGTGTGTCTCCATAACTGGTGGTGCTCGACACGGAAACTCCTATTTACCTCCGTCGTCAAAGCACCACGGTAATCGGAGCCATTTACGCGTCGGATCCACCGATGAAGAATCCATCAACATCACATTTAGCGGAAAATTAAGTACCTTAAGCGGGAACCTTGGAAGCCAAGGAAGCTCGAGAATGAAAGGTATCTTCAAGCAAAAGCCACGTCTTCCTGTTGAAATCGTTCGCCAAACTCGAGATCTCATTGTTTTAGTTGAATCTGGAGAAGAAATGGATACGAAAAACTCCAAAAGGTTAGGGATTGGGGCGGAATTGAGTCGAAACATTAGGGATTTGAAATGGATTCTTTATGGAGATAGTGAAGCTCAACCTGTTCCTGAAGCTTGTCTTATGTTAACTCAAGAGTTTTTTAGAGAAGATACTCTTCGTCCATTGATCAAAATTCTTCCAAAACTTGATCTCGAAGCTAGAAAAGATGCTACTCAGATCGTTGCAAATTTGCAGAAACAACAAGTTGAATCTCGTTTAGTTGCTTCTGAATATCTTGAATCGAATTTAGATGTTATCGATTCATTAGTCGAAGGAATCGATCAGGATCCTGAATTGGCATTGCATTACACAGGAATGCTTAAGGAATGTGTTCGACATCAAGTTGTTGCCAAATACATACTTGAATCGAAGAACTTGGCCAAGTTTTTCGATTATGTTCAGCTTCCTTATTTCGATGTAGCTACAGATGCTAGCAAAATCTTCAGGGAGCTTTTAACGAGGCACAAATCGACTGTATCGGAATATCTTTCTAAGAACTATGATTGGTTTTTCACAGAGTATAACATTAAGTTATTGGAGAATGGAAGCTACTTTACGAAGAGACAAGCTTCGAAACTGTTGGGAGATGTGTTGATGGATCGTTCGAATTCAGGTGTAATGGTGAAGTATGTGAGCAGTTTGGATAATTTGAGAATCATGATGAATCTTTTAAGAGAACCAACTAAGAACATTAGGCTTGAAGCTTTTCATATCTTTAAACTGTTTGTGGCGAATGAGAATAAACCAGAGAGCATTGTGGCGATTCTTATGGCGAATCGAACCAAGATTCTTCGATTGTTTGAAGATTTGAAACCAGAGAAAGAAGATGAAGGGTTTGAAGCTGATAAAACAGTGGTTGTGAATAAGATTGCAACACTTTCTTTTCTGGATGTTAAAGTTGCAGATCGTCATAAAACTGTTTGATGAATGTTTGGTTTGTTGTTTCTTCTGTTTTTTTTGCTATTTTGGATTCGGATTGATAACTTAACAATTAGCATAGCCATTCTTTGAGATCACAATACAATATATGATTCAGGATCATTTTTATTCAATACCATTCTTCTTTTTCAACATTGTGATGAATTTCTCCTTTTCTTCATCTGTCATTCCTGTTGTTGCACAATCTCCTACTCCCCATTCTGCTCCTCTTAAACAATATTTGTCTTGAATCTGTTGTTCATTCCTAATCAAACAGTAACAAAACCAATGTAACATGATTAGAGTTTCAGAGTGTTGAGTTTACACACAATTTAGACTCTGTTACATCTTAGAATACTAATTTGGTGTTTGAAGTAACTTACTTTTCTTTGTTTAGTTTGGAATTCTCAAGTAGTTTCTTAAGAAGTGGAGATTCTTTGAATCTAGCATCATTCTCAGCATAGAACTTCTGGTTTTTAGCTGCAATTATGGAAGTTTTTACCTTAAAGCAAAGCAAAAACAGTTTTTGTTTGAGGAATCAAGAATTTGAGAGACTTGGTACCATTGAATTTGTCAAGGAATTCAATTTTTGGTAATTCAGGACCTGGGACTGATTCTATACCAGGAGATCCTGACATTAAGCCTGCTTCAGCTGAGGAAGATCCATTCATTTACATACGATTGTAATCATGATGATTCCATCAAAAATGTTGAATAATATGAAAATTGAGTGATTGTGTTGTTACCGGAACAAGGAGAAAGGAGAAGAGTGAGTGAAGCAGCGAGAGGAAAAGTAGACTTGCAGAGAAGATTATGAAACTGTGATGGTGATGATGTTGAGCTTAGAGCCATGGAGATACGAGGATGATGAACTACTTTTGGTTCATGGAGACTTAAGATTGGTCGAGAGAAAGTAGAGATTTTTATTTGCATCATTTTTTGCCTTTAGATTCTTTTGTGAGGATGGTAAGTAAGTTCTTAAGAGATAAGAAGAGCTCAAAGCTATATATACATACATATATATATTTTAATTAGAAAGAGAAAAAAAAAACTTTTTTTTTCCATTTAATTTCAGGTGAAAATAGCGACTAGTTTTAAGATTTTGCAAACAAAACAATGTTGGGTTGCATTCAGCCTGATGGTTCAATTCCAATCTGCTGTATTATAATAGTTTAAAAAACAAATTTTAGAGGTAAACTTTAGGTTATAGATCTAATGTTGACAAAAAAAATAAAATAAAAAAAAGAATATAATCCTTTAATTATTTTCTGAATTTAACTAAACAAAGACTTTTCAAGTTAGTTTATGTTTTGAAGTTATTCAGAGTCTCATTTTATCCTTGAAGCATGGCAGTAGCAGCATCGATAAGTGCGGGTCGGAATTCGGTAGTAGCTCGGCCTAGAACAGTGTAACCTTCTTTGTCTTCTGCATCAACATTTGCACCATGTCTTACAAGCATTAACGAGACCTGGTCCATGGAAACACATAAGATTTAGGAGACTGTTAACTTTAACAGAAGATGCGACTTTAAGGCCAGTTAGATATGAATACCTGTTTGTCATCGCAAATCACTGAATGCATGAGTGGAGTTTGTTCTATTTTATCTGTAGCATCAATCTCTGCTCCTTCTTCGATCAAGAATTCACAAACTTCTGACTTTCCGGTGCTTGCTGCCCTGTGTAGAGGTGTGCAACCAACCTGAAAGGCATGGGAATATTGTCTTATGTGTAAACTCAAGTTAATATGGTGTCAAAAAGCAAAAAGAATTTTAGATAAGCCACAAAACCTTGTCTTTGATGTTAATTTTTGCGCCGTGTGTTAATAGAAGCTGAGCGATTTCCAACCATCCTTTGCTAGCAGCATAGTGAAGAGCAGTGCGGCCACCGTTATTCTTCGCATCGACATCCGCACCTGAAATAGATAAGGAAAATATGAATAGAATGGTTACTTGATACAATCTAGTAGTTTAGTGCATGCGCTATTTTCTTCGATCCCGCTTAGCTCAGAGGTTAGAGCAAACACAAAAGAAACACATCATCAAATTTATCCATCTTCTCATAACTACATCTTGATTTCTAATATAAATTGAAACAAGAGCTAATTACTCGAAGAAGTAACATACAAAACCAACTTCCAACATATGAACTCATATGCAATTACTTGATATCCCAACCAATGGAGGACTATATAGATATCAACCTTCAGAAAGATGATTATGATTCTAATGAGACTGATTACAAGTTTTTGACAGAATCAACATTCTCCATATAAACGGCAATAAGGCAATCAAGACTATGTGATATACCTCTGGTCAATAGCATGTCAACGAGCTCAGCATTACCACTGCTAGCTGCAGAATGTAGAGGAGCCCATCCTTCATCATCCTTGCTATTAATTACAGTCTTTGCTTCATCTAGGCTTGATATCAACTTAACAATCTGCAGAGATTCCACATCCATAAACTCTTACTTTCAACATCCAAACTGATTCCTATAACACACTAATTTCAAGAACTAATATAGCTAAAGAGCTTCAAACAACACAGATTTGGGTGAGTTTAAGAGCCAGACTCAAAACAATTTCCCTTTAATATTCTCATCAGCTAAACAATCAGATTCCACAGCTACCTACAATAACACAATAAGAATTTATCTAAAATTTCTTCCAAAACACAAATCATTAACGAGTTTGCAACAATGAAAATTTCCTAAGGCCTCCCTTATTACTTCACTAAAGAGATTCATCTAAACTACAGATTAGTAGTACTTAAGCTTACTCTCGGATTCTCTAAACCTAAGAGCAAGGAAGAAACCTGAGAATGACCAAAGGAAGCTGAGACATGAAGGAGAGAGCGACCATCTTCGTTTCTATAATTCAGAGATTTCGAAAGCTGTTGAGGAGATAAAGACGAGAACAACGAAACATCACCGGATTCCGCCGCTTTGAATAGCTCTTCGTCTCTTATTTGCTTCGATTGTTGAGCATCACTTGCAGTTTCCATGGCTTGTTGTAGAATCCAGAAAAATATCTAGAATGGATAATATATAAGATTCAAGTCTCTTAAAACAAAACCCACTGGATTCGCTTATTGGGCTTATTTATGGCCCAAAAGAAGACGAAAGTTAAGAGATTAGAATTCACTAAATCCATGGTTAATTTAGGGGTAGGCAAAACCAAATTGAACCGTAGGTGTTTTGGTTTGGTTTTGGTTTTATTAAAGAATAAGTTGGTTACTATTATAGAAATATTTTGATTTTGGTTTCAGTTAAGTTCATAACCCTAAAACCATTTCGGTTTTTAGGTCTTTTTGGTTATATAGATATTTATAAAAATACATAATAAGACTAGTAATAATAGGTGATGAAAGTGATATAATTTACAAGATACCAGTATTTCTTTTATTTTAACTTATAGTTTTTTTTAGTTTTGTGACTTTATGTATTATTTATTTGTTTTGATTTAAGTTTAACAGAATTTCTATCATGCTCTCGTGTTAGATTTTTATATGAGTATTTTTGTTGGTTTGTTAAACTATGATATAATGAAAAATAATAAACCATATCAATTTGAACCTAATTACAAAACATGGTAAACCGTAAATCGATAAACCGTAAACCAATAAAAACTGAACTGTATTAAACTAAAGATAATCAACCAAATTTAAATAGTTTTAAAATGGTTTGAACTTTTATAAAACTAATAAACCGTAAAACCAAAAAACTCGATGCGTAACCTAACTGTAAACCGGAAGGCCCACCCCTATGTAATGGTTAATACTTTACATGCTTATTAGAATACAAAGAAGTCCATTATTTCAGTACGTAACATATGCAAAGGTAGATTACATGACTAAAATACTAGAGTTTGCTGATCACACCTCATCTCCTATAGCTTAATTATAACAATACCTCACAAATCGAAATCAAAGCTTCAGAACAGTAACAATTAGATCCTGTAATTTTTTCTTCCGATAATGGTGCAATTGAAACAAACAACCCCAATGACGCTTAAAATAAATCTTCGGATCATGTAATTTTACTAAAATTGTGTTACACTTTGTTTACTATTTACATTTTTGAGAATTTGCATACAAAATTCTTTCTAGTCACTTTATCAAAAAATTTTAAAAAAATGAAAATGCTTACTTCTTCAGTTTAGTGGTTTATCTAAATTTAATCATAGTCAAAAAAATGAATCTTCCCATAAAATATTTTTCTAAATTAGGTTTTGATTAGAAAAAGTCATTTTTTGACAAGAAATAACACAATATTGAGAGCTACCGACACAATATATAAATGAAATATTACGTCACAAATTCAACAAGATAAAAATCCAGAAAACAACATCATACTAGAAGTAATTAAGGAAGATGAAGATAGTTACTAACAGAATTAATAGTAAGTTATTAGATTAAACATACTAATCACTTCATAAAACCTTGAGCCATCTTAGCATAATCTCCAAATCCACCTCCCGACTTCTTATCATCCTTCTTCTCCGCCGATCCTCCAGATCCACCGCCGTGACTTCCACCGGAGCCAACACCACCGTGACTTCCACCGGAACCACCACCACCGTGAGAGGAGTGGGAAGTTTCATACTTATGAAGATATTGTTCAGCTTTTTCAAGGTATTGACCAACACCACTTTTTTCATCAAGCTTACCATATCTAGAAGCAGCGTCTAAGATATCAGCGGTGGCTCCGGCGACTTTAGCTTTGTCAAGTTTGTCTGATTCATGACGAGCAGCAGATTGAGCAGCTTCAGCTACAATCTTAGCACTTGCCATTAGCTCAGCGTTTGTAGCTGGTCTATGTGTTGAATAATCACCACCGTGACTTCCACCACCGGAGGAGTGAGATGTTGAAACCGGTTTATGAGTTGGTTCACCATGACCATGACCCGGTTTGGTTTCGTTGTGGTTTGGATCTGGATGTGAATTCTCCGGTTTCTTGTCGGAGAATTTCTTCTTTACTTGATCGGTGATGAAATCCATATTTTTTCTCTAAAGCTTTCTTTTGTTTGTTGTATTGATAGAGAAATGGATGAACCTAAAAATGAAAGATAATATTTATTGAAATTCAGAAATTTAAAATTTCTTATTTTTCTTCATCCACTAGTTTTTTCTTTTACTTTTTTCTTTATCCACTATTAATGAGATAATTATGGTCACATTTCTTTTATTATTTTTTAAATAAGATAGTCACGATCTTTGCATTTGCACCATAGATTTTTAAAAAAAATATTAGATCTACTTTTTTTTTTGACCTACATTAATGCTTTATTTAGTTTTGACAATTTCAAAAATTTTATCAAAAAAAAAAAAAAAATGTTTTGACAATTCGCACAACTTGACCCATTCGAACTGGCATTGATATATTGGATGGGCTTAGTAGAAGAGAAGCCCACTACGGCTCATTAATAGCCCAATTATAAATATGCATTCTGAGCCAACTTTCTATGAATAAGTGCATTCATACACTTTAACTATAAAAACCAGACCAGACCCGAAGAATCGAATTTTCAATCTGAAAAAGATATCCGAACTCAAAACCAAAATGTTTAAATACCGAATCCGAACTCGAATCTGAACTCGAATCCAAACCAAAAACCGAACAGGTACCAAAGACCCGATTTTATAATTTTTTTAGGTACTTTTAGAGTATTATATGAGTATTTTTTTGGTAATTTTAGATATTTTTACATATTTTTGAATATTTAGGTATTTAAAAATATTTTTTCGCTAATTTTAAGTACGTTTATGATATTTTTAAGTATTTGTTTTGGTATTTTTAATATTTTTGGGATATTTCTCAGTTATTTGGTTAATTTTAAGGTTTTTTTAATTTTGGACCCAACCAACCCGAATTCGAATGGAACCGAACCAAAATAGTAACGAATCCTATATAATATAAATATTCTAGACTCGAAAAAACCGGATCCAAAAAAATCCAACCCAAACTCGACCCGAACAACCAGGAACACTTAACTTTGAACCCACATCTAACCACATCTTCCAATTTTTTACCATAAAAATAATATAAATATCAACTAAAGAGTTAAAAAACCGATGTAAAACGATGTCGTTAAGCTGATAACAGTGATATGTTCATTTTCTGTCAACAAGATGACCACATTATTATGACACAACAGAAGTGAACAAAAAATCAAAGACCATGAAGAAAAAACTAAACATATTCATGTATATAAGGAGAAACTTATATATCTAAGACCAGAAGAAGAAACTATATCATCGTATATATGGAGACACTTTATTATATAGTAATATATAAAACAAATATTAAAACTGAGAGGTGTGATATGGAGAAGAGAGTAACAACAGGTGAAATCTTAAAGGAGTGACATAAGAACACAAATCCACTGGTTTCTTTTATAAACTCCATTGAAAGTGAAACCATCGAGTTTGTGTTCTCAGGTCACCCCTTTGAATCTTCCCTGTTTTATTATTGTTTCACTCTACTCTCATTTTATGCTTTTGATTGTCTATATAAAGACACATTTTGATGGATTTTTTTTTGTTTTGTCTGAAAAAGAGACAAAACACTAAAAAATTTGATGTTGGGTTCATGACTAATCTCTTTTGTTTGGTTCAGGATCAAAATTATGAATTTAGAAAAAAAATATTTAATGCCATATATATATATATATATATATATATTTTTTTAAATAGTATCATAGTCTTTTGAAGGTGAAAAGTCATAAATCAAGTTTGGTTCATTTTAAGATTCATATAATGACTTCATCACTACTCAAAGCTCTCTGATTTATTGCCAAAACCCAAAATAGCCAAACAAATTTAACACTCATTGATCAAAACGTCACCGTTTTGATCAACCACCATCCTCCGCCGAAATTATGATCGCCGTTTACTCTTTCATCCTCTCCTTCTTCATCTCCTCTGTTTATTCCACTGTAACAATTTCAATTTCTCCTCAAACCCTAAATCAATCTGGTGACACTGTTATTATCAAATGGTCTGGTGTAGAATCACCATCCGATCTCGATTGGTTAGGAATCTACTCACCACCAGATTCTCGTCACGATCATTTCATTGGCTACGAATTTCTCTCCGCTTCATCCACTTGGAAATCCGGGTCGGGTTCAATTTCTCTTCCTTTAACAAATCTCCGATCAGATTACTCTTTCCGGATCTTCCGTTGGACTCAATCCGAAATCAACCCGAAAAAGTTAGATCATGATCACAATCCTTTACCCAGAACTCGCCATTTGTTAGCTCAGTCAAACCGGTTATCTTTCCGGTTTGCTGTTAACCGGCCGGAGCAGATTCATTTAAGTTACACAGATTCGGTTAACGAGATGCGAGTGATGTTCGTAACTGGAGATGGAGAAGGAAGATTTGCTCGATACGGTGAGGTAGAAGAGAAGCTTGATAACATTGTAGAGGCGAATGTGATTAGGTATGAGAAGGAACATATGTGTGATTCACCTGCGAATTCATCTGTTGGATGGAGAGATCCAGGTTGGACATTTGATGCTGTGATGAAGAATTTGAAACAAGGGATTAGATACTATTATCAGGTAATAATCAAAAACCCTTAAGTTTTGAATGTTTTATGGTTGAGTTATTGAACAATTGATAATGATTTAATCAGGTTGGGAATGATTTGAAAGGTTGGAGTGAGGTTTATAGCTTTGTTTCTAGAAATGAGAGTTCAGAGGAAACTTTAGCTTTCATGTTTGGAGATATGGGATGTTTTACACCTTACAGAACATTCATACGCAATGAAGATGAGAGTTTAGCTACTGTGAAATGGATTTTAAGAGATATTGAAGCTCTAGGTGATGATAAACCTGCAATTGTTTCACATATTGGTGATATAAGTTATGCACGAGGTTACTCGTGGATTTGGGATGAGTTTTTTGCTCAGATTCAGCCAATTGCTTCTAGAGTACCATACCATGTATGTATTGGGAATCATGAGTATGATTGGCCTATGCAGCCATGGAAACCAGATTGGGCTGCTTATATATATGGTAAAGATAGTGGTGGTGAATGTGCTGTACCGTATAGTGTTAAGTTTAACATGCCTGGAAATTCATCAGAAGCCACTGGTATGGTTAAGGGACCTCAAACTCGCAACCTTTACTATTCTTTTGATATGGGTTCGGTTCATTTCGTATATATTTCGACAGAGACAGAATTTCTTAAAGGAGGGAAGCAATATAGCTTTTTAAAGAATGATCTTGAGTCTGTGAATAGAACCAAGACACCATTTGTTGTTGTAAAAGGGCATAGACCGATGTACACTTCAAGTAGGAAGGCCAGAGACGCTGCATTAAGACAGAAGATGATCGAGCATTTGGAACCGTTGTTTGTGAAGAACAATGTGACAGTTGCTTTATGGGGACATGTTCATAGTTACGAAAGGTTTTGTCCTATAAGTAACAACATTTGTGGTGAATGTTGGCAAGGAAATCCTGTCCATCTTGTGATTGGTATGGCTGGAAAAGACTCACAACCAACTTGGGAAGCGAGACCTAATCATCAAGATGTCCCGATCTTCCCTCAGCCTGCTAAATCAATGTACCGTGGACTCGAGTTTGGGTACACTCGATTGGTTGCGAACAAAGAGAAACTCACTATTTCGTATGTGGGAAACCACGACGGAGAAGTTCATGATATGGTTGAGATTTTAGCTTCTGGGGAAGTTATAAGCGGTAAAGATGATGGTAAAGTCTTGAGTTTGGAATCTAAATCTGAATTTAGAGTCTTGTGGTACATTGAAGGAGCAAGTGTGATGGTTTTGGGAGTGATTTTGGGGTTTCTTGTTGGGTTTTTTAGTCGTAAAAAGAAAGAATCAGGAATTGGATCATCTAATGGTAGTTGGATTCAATTGAAGACAATGGAGACATGATTTAACTGTCTAGTTTTTGTTTGTTTGCTACATAGATTTGTATAGCATTCCTATCTTATAAGAGACCCATTCAAAAGCTTATAAACCACTATTCAAGGTTTTGTAGGGTAAGTTTGTTATATAGAGCAAAAGAAGAAATTTTGGATAAGTTATATTTTTTCTTTTTCTTTTTACAGTACAATAATATACATTGAATAATGATTCTGATAAATCAAAAAAAAAAAAAAAGTTCCTGGATTTTATAGCTTTTTACAGAGTCAAATCAATCAGGAGTTCTTTCTTCTTCAACCTAAACCAACAAAAACTTCAGAGAAGAAAACTTTTTCTTAAAAAACTTCACTAGAAAAGAAAGAAACCAGAAAACCTTTCATTTACTTCCCCTTCCAGTTATCATCATCATTATCTTGACCAAATATCTCTTCAATGATGTTCGAAGTTGGTAGAAGATCGTTGTTCTTGGTCCAACAATCTGATGGGAGTCTTCGATCATCAAAAGAATAAGAATCATCACCAGATCTCTGGCAATCTCTGATTTCAACTGGGTTGTCTGTGAAAATCAGATTGGAGTCTTGTAACTCAAACGACATACATGAGTCATCTTCTATGTTGGCTTCTTCACCAACATGGTCTCTTGAAACCTTATCCATATATACAGAATGAACATCGTTAGTAGGTGATTCTTCTTCTTCGTCATCATCATCATCATTACTATTGCTTTCTTCATCTTCTTCTTCTTCCTCGTTATCTTCATCTGAGGAGGAGTTTTCATTGTAACCTTCCACATCTTGAGATTTGGTGCTGTGGAAAATGTCATATTCTACTTCCCATTCGTCATCGTCACTGTCGACATCAAGGGTTTTAAACCTATTCTGTGTACCCCGTCTCCGCAAGATGAAGACATTGAAGTAGTAGCTAACAATTTCCTTCATGGTTCTTGAAGGAAACATAGCCTTTAATTGCTGCCAGAAGTCACGACCCATTGAAGCAGGATTGGAGTACACAATCTTGTGAAAGACATCTTCTTCGTCTTTAGTCCACAAGCTTGCAACTTCCTCCCCCATTTCACAGAAACCTAGCTCCATGAACCTTGTATGTCCAATAGTTTTGATCAGGCTCTCTCTGGCTTCCATTATATGTCGCCGCACGCATCTAATGGAGTTCTTATCCAGGCAAAGACACTCCCTTCTTCCTTGACCGATTACACAATGGTCATCCACTGGTAATATGCACTTTCCCATCAGTTTTTTCTCTGACTCACAAGACTCTGACCGATCATGAATCTGATCCTTGACATATTCAGGAATATCTGCCTGGTGATTAGACCCAACAGGAATTTGTTTCTTAGGAGGCTGATTCATCAGACACTTATAAACATCTACCACTGGAGAAAGTGGTCTCCAAGTGTACTCTGAACCGGAAGATTGATGAGAAAGAGTTGACTGGGTCGTTCCTCCAGACCAAGAATCTTCCTGACACAAACCAGATGTTGGGATCCACGAAAACGGTGCACAGTTGTCAAAACCTTTGTCACAGAGACCAGCCAGATCCTCTATTGCAACAAAAAAGGTCCAAAGTTAACACACTTTATTCAATTAACAAAATCAGAATCATTACTTCTTACATCTATGGTTTCATTATTACCTAAAAGCCCTGGTGTCTTCTTTGGAGACACATGATGATATGGAATAGCTTCGTCTAATTGGTTCATCTCGTTCAGGTTAAAGCTAAGCTGTCTTGCATGCTTAGCATTGCACTCTTGCATCTCTTCACCATCAAAAGGTCGCTTCAATCCCATTTTTTAGACCTGAATGGTCATAACCAAAAGTCAATTTTAGTCACATGATTTACATTAAGGGAAGATATTTTACATATGGGCACTTCTATATTCAGAGGCAAGAGGATATAACAGTTTGATTTTGATGTTTTTTGTTAAATTTGTAAGTTTATATAACCTTGGACCCACTAGAATGATTATAACTTAGCACAATTGAGGAAAAAGAATTATAATTCTCTGTGTGAGGATATAATAAAACAGGTAGTTATGTCTTGTGATAATTTCAATAGAGTAAAAAGTCAAACTTTGAACAGAAATAAGTGTTTTCCTAATTTAATTTAATTTTAAAAAATTCCCAAATTTGAAACCCTAACCCTAGATGTTTTTTCAATTTACGGCCAAAAACATGAAATCAAGAGTCCAAAACCAAACAATCAAAGTATTTTCGGCAAGAATAACGAAAGCCCTAAATCAATTTATAGATCTGACGAACCCTAGGACATCAAAAGCTTCGACGAACAAATTAGGGTTAAAAAAATTGGGGAAAACTGAAAATCAAGCCAAAATCGACAAACATGTTGTAAAGAATCAATACCCAAACAAAAAATTTAAACAGATCTGGCGATTTCTGATCTCAATCAAGAACTCGATTAAAAAAAAACCCTAAATTTACGATATCAAAGGATGATATGAAAACAGGTATCAATCGGAAACTAAAATTAAAAGGAAAAAGAAAATTACAATTGATTCCAAGAACGATCAAGGAGAAGAAGAGGATCTGAGCGAATTTCTTTCAAAATACGTCGAAAAAAAATTGGGAATTTTTAGAGGCGGCTAGGGTTACGGGTTCGTGTTTCGAACAGGGCAAGAGGCGTAAACTTATTAAAATCCTCTCAAAATGAAATTACAAAACTACCCTAACCCGTACGTGTATTCTTTATTGGAATTGGAAATACATAAAGTCAGTATATTTAACCAATCTAAACCGAACTGAGAAATTATAGGAAATATTAAAAATTAAATATACCACTATAGCTTAATTTATCCAATTTCACACTATCTAAAAATTATTTATCTAGACTATTTACAGGTATAACGTTTTTTTTTAAAAGTAAATCTCTATGTTTAAAAAAAATTATTACTTTGTAAGTTTAACGTAAAAGAATAATGCCTAAAAAATTAATTTTTAACTATATTAATTTTATGTTTATATTATTTTTCTTCAAATCTTAGAAACTTTGTTTTTTTTTCCAATTAATTCTAAATAATGTGATTGACATTATTTTTACGTTTTTTATATTATAATTAATATGTTATATATATAATTTATTTTAAAATTCTCTCGGCGATTCAAAAACGTCTAAATTTTGATTATATTCTTTAGGGCTACACGAAAGATCAACATAGCGAACCTGTTAACAATTACTGGAAGGTAAATTTGAAAATTGAAGAGGAAATTTACAAATGCAATAGACCAAGTTGATTTTTGTATTATCCGTATCTATTATCCGCTGATCCGTGAAATCATGATCCGTATCCGTATCTATTTGGATCGGATATCCGTATTTCGGATAAAAAAAACGGTTACGGATAATTCTTCACAGACATAGCCACATATGTAAAGTATTCAATTATGCACCAATCTCACGACGACCAAAATGAACTAACTAGTAATAATGAAACAAAACGATGAAAGAAAAGTATCATCTAGGAGTAGGAGCTGTGGGAATACTAGATTCCATGTTCTCTATACAAGTTGAATCTATTTGCAGAGACATTGTCCTTAAGGCATTTCTATTTTGTGAGCTCACAGAGACTTCTAGTTCTTGAGCTGCCTTGAAATAAGCATAAGGAACCCATCCTTCTTCATGGTTAGGATTTGGATAAAACTGACGATAGCAAAACAAAGCAACAATAAACCCAATGAGAGCACCAGCAAAGATATCTGACCAATGGTTCCAGTAGTCATCAACACAAGATATCCCAGTGAAACAAGCCACAAGCAAAGGAAAGACAACAATGCAAAGCTTGGCCACATGTCCTTCTCCATTAAAAACCTTGATTTTACCAGACAAGTAAAGAGAAAGGAAGCCAAGTCCTGCAAAGGAGATTGCAGTACCATGACAAACTACATTTCCCAATGTATCATAGAGCTCTTTACCATCAGGGAAGCAACGCCAGTAGAAGTTAGGACGTGGACGTCCAGTGGCGAGTCTAATGGAGTCAATGATGATAAAAGTTATCGATATAGCATATATAAGCCCAAGAATGGCGTAGTTTAGATCATATACACATCTTCTCTTCAAGTAGAAGCAGACAATCACTAAGTATGGAAACACCACAGCGTAGAGCCACACATACCAGAACGAGATTGTATTGTCCTGTATGGTAATTTCAGTGACGATTAGGATCACTAGTATGATCCAATCGTACTTATATTTAGAGAAGAACCCTGGATGGGAATTTCTAGTGTGAACTATCTCCTGCATTGTGCCTCTTTGCTCCTGTCAAAAGCACACACGACATTAGGGTTTAACAATTGAATGCAGATCATTATCAAAGGACCAAACTTAGTGAGACATTAGGGTTTAACTAGCAACTTTGTAAAGCTTGGACAACATATCACTCTACGAATTTAGCCAGTTTTCTCTGTTCGATTTGTCAAGCTAAGTACACTGTTTCATTGACTTTAACTTAGGATACTTTGAAGAAAGTAGAACAGGGAAGAGACGACTGAGTTACCTGAGAATTGCCCCAACAACTGAGAGAAGAGACAAACGATATAATCGTCATCGGGAAATGAAGATCTCGAGTAAGCTTCTCAAAATATGTATATATAGAGAGACAGATTGTACAGAGAGATCGAAACTTACGAGTAAAACAGACAGACGCATTCAAACCAAACTAATAGACTGGTTTTCCAGATGTGTAGGAAACTTAAGAGGAGAAAGACTTTGTGAATTGTCTGGTTAAAATTCCAAACTTTTTGTATGAAACTGTGAAAACATGTGTTCTTACTTGACGGTTTATTAGAAACAGAGAAGATGATATAATTTCTCAGGAATTATAGTTGCGTGCGTCTGATTCAATGCCATGATGTCGATCAATTTGACTTTTTCAGTTTTTACAGGTCTAATTTGTACTTGTTCTGAGTGACTAATCAATAATTATGTTTTTTTTTTGTTTTTGTTCCTCTAATGACTTTTTCCTTTTTTTTAAACTAGTCAATACATCAAACATTGAAATAGGGGACTAAATATTTCTACTGTTTTGTACGGCTAACCTTAAATCAATTAATTGTCTTCGAAACTTCTTTTCTAATATGTTTTTTTAACGTAAATAAATGTAATATTTTTATAAGATTGGAAGATTCTAAAGTATACATTCTCTATTTCATTTTATTTGATGTTTTAAGATTTTTTATTTGTTTCATATTAGTTGATGTTTTAGGATTTATATGTAAAATTTATTGTTTTTTTAGTGTTTTTGACTCTTTGAATTTTGCAGATTAATTTGTAATTGATTAGATTATTTTAGAATTTGTGATAAAACATGTTTTATTTAGATAAAATACAAAATTTAATAATTTTTTAATCGAGGTGAAAAAAGCTAAAAAATTAAATATAGTTAAAGGGAGAAGTATTAATATCTTGTGTTTGTTTTTAAAAAACTATACGTTTCTCTTTTATGGGCTTTTAAGTAGGCCTTTAGTATGGGCTTATCAAATTCATTCCTTGTCGTTTGATTTGTATAATTTTTGTGGTTTTTCCAATAAATAATTAGGATTAGTTATGTCGTAATAATGTTTGCTTAGTGAGAAAGTGAAGTTACTTAAGTTTTGTCTTCTTTCAATAGTACTAAATGAGACATTTGAAAACGACTGCTTTGACGTTTAGTCCCTTGATTTGTTTTTCTTTCTTCTTTCATCATTGTAATATAATTAGTTTCATAATCGTAATAAGAACGATTTAGTCCTATAAAGAGTGATAGCAAGACTTGCATGTTCTCTATTCAAAATTTTGGATTATTATTTAGTTAAAGAAACGTGAAGCAACTTAAATCTATACCAATTTTTGTCTGTACTAAAACATTAGACTATATACACATGTAACGTTACTATGATAAACACTGGAAATATTTGGATATTTAAGGCATTACAATTTAATTAAAAGAATTCATTCGGTATAAATTTTTTTTTGTCAACAATAAGACTGAAAAACTCTTATTTATAATATAGACCTTTCATATCGTAAGTTTTATTATATGCGGAATTATAAGATTTTATGAAGTTAAATTTTATCTAAAAATGTGTGGGCTATCATTTTTGCCGGTGTATAAGTATGTTTTATTATTGTATTTTTATTTATCATTGAAAATTTTAACATTGGTTTAGGCTCAATATTATTTAGCGGTGCTATCAATTCACAGTTTCAAAAAAATAGTTTATTGAATTTATGTGTTAAGTGTCCTAACTAAAATTTTTTTTGAAGTTTGTTTTTAAAATCTTCTTTTATTTAGACTTTTTTTTATCATAATATATCTGTTTTTTCAGATTTTTGTATTGCACTTTTCCTTTTTTCTATGACTTTTTAGTGAAAAAATGGGATATCATAATTCATACTTGTGAGCTTATGATTAAGTTAAATTTTGTTTAACAATGAACTTCTCTTTTATATAACCTAACTTGTATAAAACAAAGTATTTTATATAGTAGTGGAATGTTATAGCTCACCAATAACATACAACTTAACAATAATTAATAAAAATCTATTTTTGTGGAATTTCATAAAAATAATAAAAAATAGACGAAGAGACAAAGAGACCAATTTATTAAATGCTCAAAAAGCAAAAGTGCACCGCAAATTGCAATTATTCTCTCTTGCTCCTTCTTTCATGACTGTTTTTTTTGCTGGATAATATATCAACAGATGATTTTTATTTTTTTCTTGTATTAAAATTAAAAAGTGACTTACAGTCTTACACACTTTCTTAGATCTAAATTAGCATTAAAAACCACTTTATTTAATTTCACTGATTATTTATTTAATGTTTTGCCTATGTGTAATTATTATCTACATTCGATAAACGAACTCGACGCTTTGCAGAAAAAATAAAAATAAAAGCTTGTAAGAAGCAGTGCCCATAAAATTGGAATCTTTCTTTCTCTTTCTCTCAAATTTTTGCCATTGTTGCTTTGCAATCTATTAACTGGTACGCATCTCAAAAACCCTAAATTGATTTGTCGTGAATTTTTGTTTTTTTTTTCTTTCTTGCATTTAATATTTTTTGATCTGATCTCTGATCTTCTTCGCCATTTTCAAGATCTCATTTTTGGGTTTTATCCATAGAGTTATTATGAAGCTTCTTCTTCTTCTTTTATCTCTTTGTTTTTCGTTGAGGAAAAGTATAATTCGGTAGTGTTTTTTACTATCTGAATTCACTAGAAAAGGTAATGTTTCCTGTTTAGGAAATGTTGGATTTTTGATCTGTTAGATTTGTTTGCAGGTAGTTTGATTTGTTGAAGCTCAGATTTCGATTTTCCCTAATTGGCATTGCCTTGAGTTAATCTTCAATTTGGCTACATCGAGATATAACTCTGAATTTGGCATCTACATCTATCTACTGATATGGCCATTTCCTGATTTGGATCATTAGAGTGGAAGAATCTAGGATTGTGGAATTGAATGGCTTGATGAGGTAATGAGACTATGTACTTCAGAATTAGGACTTGTTAGAACTCAAAGTCTCATGTACAGAAGTTGATGACAAAGTTTCTAGCTACAGGCAGAGGAATAATTGGTTTTTGATATGAGAAGTTCCTGGTATAAGAGGGTTTCCTCGGTTTTTGGTCTTAGACCAAGGATCAGAGGGTTGCTTTTCTTCATTGTTGGTGTTGTGGCTTTAGTTACTATTTTAGCACCATGGACATCTGATTCATATGATTCTTCTACAAGTTCAACATTGGTGCCCAACATTTATAGTAACTATAGGAGGATAAAGGAACAAGCTGCTGTTGATTATCTTGATCTAAGGTCTCTCTCTTTAGGGGCTAGTCTAAAAGAGTTTCCTCTGTGTGGTAAAGAAAGAGAAAGCTATGTGCCTTGTTATAACATAACGGGGAATTTGCTTGCTGGGCTTCAAGAGGGTGAGGAGTTAGATCGACATTGTGAACTTGAAAGAGAAAAGGAAAGATGTGTTGTTCGTCCACCTAAAGATTATAAAATACCACTTAGGTGGCCACTTGGTAGAGATATTATATGGAGTGGTAACGTGAAGATAACAAAAGACCAGTTTCTTTCGTCAGGAACCATGACAACGAGGTCCCTTCTTTTGACATACAGTTTTCCCATGTGTATGGTTTCTGTTCTGTAATATAACTTTCCCCTTATTGTCATTATCAGGTTAATGTTGCTTGAAGAGAATCAAATTACCTTTCACTCGGAGGACGGCTTGATCTTTGATGGTGTCAAAGACTATGCTCGTCAAATAGCTGAGATGATAGGATTACGAAGCGATACTGAATTTGTTCAAGCGGGTGTAGGTCTTCTCAGTCTTATATATTGTACACATGAACTTTTCAGCTCCAGCTTCTGAGATTTCTTCTGATGCTTGTAGGTACGAAGTGTGTTAGACATTGGTTGCGGGTTTGGTAGTTTTGGTGCATATTTAGTGTCTTTGAAGCTGATGCCTATATGTATTGCTAAGTATGAGGCAACTGGGAGCCAAGTCCAGTTAGCTCTAGAGAGAGGCCTACCTGCAATGATTGGCAATTTCTTTTCGAAACAGCTTCCTTACCCAGCCTTGTCTTTTGACATGGTCCATTGTGCTCAATGTGGTATTACTTGGGATATCAAAGGTAATTACATCAACAGGTGTCTGGAGTGTGGTTCGTTGTCTTTAAACTCCTTAGGTTGAATATTTCTACTGATATTTTGACGTTGTGTTCTTCCCATAAGCAGATGCAATGCTACTTTTGGAAGTGGATCGTGTTCTGAAACCCGGGGGATACTTTGTTTTAACTTCTCCCACAAACAAAGCACAGGGAAACTCACCGGATACAAAGAAGACACGCATCTCAACACGAGTGGACGACTTATCTAAAAAAATCTGTTGGAGTCTAAGAGCTCAGCAGGATGAGACGTTTATTTGGCAGAAAACCGCGGATTCAAATTGCTATTCATCTCTGTAAGTTTGGTCTTGAGCCATGTTCTTGGCATTGAAAGTGTAAGTTCCTCTACTAATGCTCTTTCTTTCTTTACTGGTTGGTGTAGTTCCCAAGCTTCTATACCTCTTTGCAAAGATGGAGATAGGGTTCCATATTACCACCCACTGGTTTCTTGTATAAGCGGAACTACGAGTAAACGTTGGAGTCCTATTCAGAATAGGTCTGCTGTTGCAGTAACAACCTCCGCTGAGCTTGAAATTCATGGAAAGTATTTCTTTTGATAATAATTGGTTTTTTTCACTGTTCAGATTTCACATGGTACTTTCAGAATTTAACATTTTTTTCTGGATGTTTCAGGTGTTAAACCTGAAGAATTCTTCGAGGATACACAAATATGGAGATCAGCTCTAAAAAACTATTGGTCCTTGCTTACTCCTTTGATTTTCTCTGACCACCCAAAGAGACCTGGTGATGAAGATCCTCTCCCACCTTTTAACATGATACGCAATGTGATGGATATGAATGCTCGTTTTGGGAACTTAAATGCTGCTTTACTCGACGAAGGAAAGTCTGCTTGGGTAATGAACGTCGTGCCAGTCAATGCACGCAATACTCTTCCTATCATACTTGATCGTGGTTTCGCCGGTGTTCTACATGACTGGTGAGTATGTTATCTTCCTCTGAAGTTCATCAATCATGGTTAAAAGAAGATCCTATAGGATTTTTAAGCAAGATTTGCAAGTCTCAAAGGCAAATGCATTTATATCGAAAAATTTATGACTGATTTCGAATGTCTTTGTTCACTGCTCAGGTGTGAACCATTCCCTACATATCCTAGAACATATGACATGCTTCATGCCAATGAACTTCTCACACTTCTTAGCTCAGAACGGTGCATCTTAATGGACTTATTTTTGGAGATGGATCGGATTCTTCGCCCTGAGGTTCATATATAAACAAAAACACCATTTGCTTTTTGCTTTTCCTTTAAGAACTAAGACACCAACTAAAAACCTTGACCTTTGTGGTGATTGATTCAATAGGGATGGATTGTTCTAAGTGACAAAGTGGGGCTAATCGAGATGGCTCGTGCACTTGCAACTCGAGTCCGTTGGGAAGCACGAGTCATTGATCTTCAAGATGGTAGTGACCAAAGACTTCTTGTCTGTCAAAAACCATTCCTCAAAAAATAACTCAAAAAACACCATCAAAAAAACCATAAACAACACTCACTACACAGTCTTTTCACTGGTAAGTTCTCATTCACTTTGGCCTAAATGAAATCATGAGCTTCTAAGTAATCAAAATCTTATTTGGTTTATGCAGATCCAAATTATATATCCTGCAAAGTCTGGAGAGAAATCAAAATTTTTTTTTTTCTAGAGATGGCTTTTGAAGAACTTGAAGAGGTTATGTAAGTGGAAGCTGTAGCTATGAGTAGAACAAAAGAGTGTAGATTCAATATTCTTTTATTTTTCTTTTTTAATTTTGCTCTGGAACAGAACTGTAGCTATATATATTTTCATTCATCCAATTTTTGTCTGCTCTTTAATTTTGTAAACCAGAATACTCTTTCTATTTTCCAAAATGTATCTTTTTGACAAGTCTGAGATGATTAGTAAATGAGTTATTTACTTAAAACTTTGATAAGAAAAAATCTGAAACATATAATCTCTGAAGGGGACAATTAGTTATTGATCAAAATAGTTTAAAACAAAAAAACAATATAAAAAAATTGGAGATGCGGGGGATCGAACCCCGTGCCTCTCGCATGCAAAGCGAGCGCTCTACCATTTGAGCTACATCCCCAATTGTTTAGGCATCTCTAATAAAGCTATGTATTATACGTAATGGCCCATTTTTGCTAATTGCTAGTATGATATTTTGGTTCTTGTGATTTTCATACTTTTTAACCTGATTTATAATTCTAAATGACATTTTCATTTTAAAAAATTCCTAAGTATTACTCACGTATAAAATAACAATATGGTTTATATATTATCTAATATATTACACAGGTTTGAAAATTTGTTTATTTGACTCAACAAATGATATATTTTTGGTCCAGAATCCACCCTAGGATCATATAATTATTCTCCAAAATTTTTCTAAGAATTATTGATGAATCTTGAGGAAAAGTGCATTTTTTCAAGTGATTGTATGTTATTTATGCTGTTTTCTCTACTGAAGTTTAATTTTATAGAATTGTGTTTGTTCCATATAATATATTTATAAATGGTTAGGAAACGATTTGATTTTACGTGAACTTTTTGATCTAACTATTGATGTAAAAATCCACAAATCTTTTGTGTTACAAGACCATAGATCAGACAATATGTAGTCCTTAAACATTGATATTTTTCTTAACTAGGGCTAGGTTTTATCGTACAGAGTTTTTAACCAAAAAGTTGTCATCTAAAACTATTCGAGTTCTTATCGATAAGATGAGCTACTTGCGCTTGATTTCATTATATTTGATATATATACATATAAATTATATATGTAGATACAGGCAGCCACGAATATACACGTATATTTATGTTGGATTGTTCGCTCATGTGTTCTGTAAAATTATCATGCCAGAATATGCAGATAATATAGTAGGATAAGATCAATAAAGAACTTTGTATGAAAGTTAAAGTAAATAAATAAATTGAAGGTATATTTATATATATAAAAATGTCCTTATAAAATAGAAGGTACCTAATTCCCTCATCACATTAACCAGTCATTGTGGAATTCCCTTTGTATTATTAGTCTTGATTTCGAACATTCTTTTCCTTTGAATAAACCCTTTTTATTGAACAAAAAAAAACTAAATAAACCCTAAATTTTAAATCCAAAAAATATTTTCTATTTTGAAATAAAATGGAAATAAAATAACCGCATATTAAATTTGAGTAAATAAAATGAATTTAAATTTTATAAATAAATAAAAATTGTTTTGTAATTGGTCGCATTTGTTCAAACCAATTAAATCTTCATCTGCAAGACTCCAACCCTTAACTTTTCTAAAGATTCTTCTTTAGAATCCAACTTTAATTACTTCTTTTTCTTTTCTTTTCTTTTATAATTTGGGAAATGAATATTTCATATTTTAATTTTAATTTAATTTGGTCGAAAAGTAAAGAGTTAATTCTTTTTTAGCATCCCATGCAAAGCACGAAGAAAAGAGATTCTCTCGTGACACGTTTCGACTTGCTTCTTCACTTTGATTTCTGTCTGAATATCCCCTTTGTCTGTATTAAATACTCTCACGAATATTTCTCACTCTCCCTTTTTCATATATTCTTCTTCTTTTTTACATGTTATTCTTTCTTTTTCAAGATATTATATAATTGTTTTTTATATAAAAGATATTATATATTTGTTATAACATGTGTTTTGAAATCCGGACAGGTAAACTCGAGACTCAATTGTTACGCGAGTATGGTTATATCTATATACCAAACAATATTCTACCCGCTTAAACAAAAAAAAAAAAAAAAAAAACAGACAAAAATCTGTATTATAAATGATCTTATTAGTCCGACTAATTCTACGGATATAAATTTTGTTAAACATTTACATGGCAAAACTTCTATGTTTAAAAAATTAAGGTCTGAGTATCCTATATTACTTATACAAATTTAGAACCGACTAATTTAAAAGTACTACTCAAAGTTTTGTGTGGAAATTGAAACTGAATCTATATCATGACATATTGACTATCATCATTCTATCCGACCCCTAGATAAATATTTCTTATACATATATTTTTCTAAATTTTTTGTAACCAAAACAGTTTAAAATTTGCTGAAAATATCACTAGAATACAAGTCTTGAGACATGTGTAAACATTTTCATATCAACATAATACATTATCATTTTCACATTGATTTTTATTCATATAGTTTCCCTAAATTCAGTTTGATTAACTGGATTGATTACTTCTAGTAAAATAGATGGAGATTTGGAATTTAGATTATTTTCTGTGATCCAGTTTATAACATATATGCATTTCCCCTAAATTTCAAACATTATGATCATGTGAGATTAGATGATTATTGAAATCGAATTTCCGTAAAATAATTTAGAAAATAGAAACTTATATACATGCACTTCCTTCGAAAATTAGGTTATAAGTTTTTTAAACAAGCATATAATAATATGGATATAAAGGAATATACTATAAGTCACTAAAACTTACGTCAAAAACTATACATTTTTCAAAAGACTTTTTTTCTTTGTCGGCTCCCAAAAGAATTCAATTTTCTACTTTTATGGCGTCTAAAAAGAATAAAGATACGAGTAGTCCAAGTTACGTTCCCTTCATCGTTTATATTTTAATCATCACAATTTGTTTATTGCTGAGCTCTATCTTATTCGGCCACATGGTTCTGAATTTGTTTTAATATTTCAGGATTTTGGTTTGGTCTGGTATGTCTATAGTTGAAATATTGGTTAGACTGACGTGATAACCAACTAACCACGAAACCCTAGTCAAACCTTTTTTTTTTTTTTGTCAACATTGAAGTTCCTGCATAGTATAGGTAGCAGGACTCGATCCCAACATGTACAAATGTGCTTGCTTTTAGTGGACTTACCGTTTGCCACTAGACTAAAAGCTATTGGGAACCCAAGTCAAACCTTAACTTACTATATTTTTAATTTTCTTTAATATAATTCGGATAATCCAGTTTGATATTTACTAGAAACTTCGAACTAGGTATATATTTTTCTCTCAAATTGGTTTAGCGATTAAATAAGATATGAAATCCGACTAATCTAGAGCAAAAAAACTATGTGAATTGTGAATATTCTTGATACTGCGTACAAATGTGAATTTGTTTTACAGGACACACATGATAGCATATTACTATCTTCTCAAATTTAAATATTACCACTGAATCACTCTTGTATGAACATTTTTTAATTATTATTGAGATAGACATTAATTATATATATATATGATATGATCAATTCTAATTTCGAATCATTGTTTAAAGGCATGGATGATATAATGATAACAAGTATGTTTGAATAATTTTAGTTCTGGATTCGAAATTAGAGTTCAGTAATTAAGATATTAATTAGGATATGCATGATGTCGGTTTTGGGTCTGTCTGAAAATTTGATGTGTGGCATTAGATGCCAATTAAGTACTCGAAAAATTATGTTATAAACAATTCATAACTTAAAGGCAAAAGCATATATTGAAAAGCGATATACAATAACTGTATTTGGCATTTAATTTAGTGTAAGCTGGTAAATTCATTAAAGGTAGACACACTTACAAATTCAGGAATCAAGTTACACTATCTATATTATGTAAGAACTTGGTTAATAGGTCAGTCAATTATGTCATTGGAAAAAAAATGATAAACAAAGAGTTCATATTCATGAACTAATTATAATTATATATTTAATAAATATATATATATATATATATACATGGGTTAAATGATGTTCTAAGTTTGAATGATTCACATAACTTCATGGACTCATGTGCAGATGATTTGAAACGATTTTTCGGATTATATGAGCTCGTTTCTACAAAAGTCCAAATAATTTGATGGGTAATCGATCCAGATTTTCATCAAAACTATCAAGAAAAGTTAAAGTTAGATGTACCCAATTCTTTAACAAATTTGATCATTTGAGAAGTTTAATAATCTAACTCCTCCTACAAAATAACTCGAACATTAATTTTCCTCTGGTTAATTTGAGTTGGTTAAATTGATTTAACCGATATTGGATCGGTGTCTCGTGAGCGTATACTATACCAAAACCCAGTTTGTTTACTTTATAAATTACATATATACTACAATGTTCATTTAAAGAGCAAACGAACTGGGTTTTGGTATTGTATACGCTCACGAGGCACCGATACAATATCAGTTAAATCGATTAACCAACTCAAATCAACCGATGGAAAAATTAATATTCAAGTTATTTTGGAGGGGGATTAGATTGTTTAAACTTCTCAAAAGATAAATAACTGGGTACATCTAACTTTTTTTGATAGTTTTGAAGGGGATTTGGATCGTTTACCCTAACTTGATAGATAAAGTTACATGTAAATTAGATTCTTTACCATAAGGTATACTCTATATATATATAAAACATTTGTAGTTAGTGGTTTAGACGGCTAAAAATATCACACTTCCTCTATTAGATGTTAGCTAAGTTTTTCTCACTTTTAATCATTAAAAAGATTTCGAAGAAAACGACAATTTTAAATTAATTGCTTTGTATATATAAAGCTAAATTTTGTTCTATGCATATTTTTGAAATTAATGTTTTAGAAATTTCATATGAAAGCATATAGCTTCCAAGATACATATATAATTTTTTATAATTTTTATTTTAGTTATATAATTTTTTTTTGTTTTTTAAAATTATATTTTATCCCATCAAAAATCCGTTGGAAAAAACAACTTCCAACATATATAAACCCATATCAAGTCCTCAAATTTATTTTAAAGATTCGTGATAGATAATATTTTCTGATGATATAGATTAAAAATTTGTTTAGAATCTGTCAGTAACACCTGTTTGAAACAAATTCTAAATAGATCTTGTTGTCTGGAATGAAGTATTTTAATCCTCAAACTTGAATTGATCCAACCCAATTTTGAAATGTGATTTTTTTAACCTATGCATATCTAGTAATTAACTTGTAGATAGGTTAGAAAACTTTTTTACCTAAGTGTATATTGAAGAGTGAAGCATATGAGAAAAGTTAATTTTGTCAGGTCTACCAATTATTTCATTGGTTTTTATTGAAACCTAAAGATAATTAAAATATAAAAGATATTTTAAATTGTGAAACTTTGCTCTTAAAAAAGTTAAAATATTTCTAAGTAAGAATCTTCTACCTTCCTGGCCACTTCACTAAAGCCCGGTGAGAAGATTCTGCAACTCAAAACCTCTATCAATATTATTTAATTAAGTGTATATTTGTCTTAGTTTATGGTAATTAATCAAATCAGATATTCTCTTTCTTTCTCTCTTTTGCATCCACTAAAATTTAGAATAATTATTCAACTTTTCTAAATCTAATTTAGAAAAAAACTATTAGTGTTCAATCGTTATCACTATTTCTCCTCTCTAGCTCTCGTTCGACTATAAATATAAAAAATCTTTGTTGTCTAGTATATGCTTCTTTGATGTATATTGAATCTCAAATTCCTTTTTATTGAAAAATAATTATTTTATACAATTAGAAGGTGGTGGAAGAATATTTCTTTTTATTTTGGCAAAGACTATAAATTGCCCTAAATGTACTAAAACGTTTACTATGATTCCTTATTCCATAAATAACTTTTAAAAACGGGATGTGTATTTGGTCAAATAATTAAGTGCACCTTTATTTTTCTCATTAAAATTTAATTTCAGAGAACCGCGTAATCATCATATATATTTGTTTTAGTTTTAGAGGGTGAATTTGAATTATAGATAAGATATTGTCAATCTGATTATTGGAAAAAAAATTTGTTTTTTAACAAACATTCTGAAATATTAGCATAAATCTATGTTTTTACATCAGCTCAGTTTAATTATTTATAGCTAAGATAATAAAACATCTTTTATTTAGAAAATTAAGAAACTGAATTTTTACAAAAGTATAAGCTACGTGAAGTGGTGAACCAACAAAAGTAGAATCTGAGATTAAAAACAATTTATCACTTTAATAGAAATAATAAAAAAAAACTTTGTTTTCTTACCCATTTGTTCTTTATAACAAGTTTCCATATATTCCCTTTTGCTGTGAGCTGCTTTATATTCTCCTCTTTTCTCCTTTACCTTCTCTTTTTCTCTTTCTTTCTTTCAAATGGAAGTTTATATGATAAATATATTAATTTGAAAAAAGTTACTAAAATTAAGTATAATTAGAAAAATGATCTACAGTAATAATTTGATAATTTATTGATAAAGGAAGTTTTTTTATACAACTTAATTAAGACTATTTAACTTAATTGTGATTATAACTTTTTCATCATGTCAAGAAACAGGTGGCTCAGTTGGCTTGCTGCTGATCTAGCTTGGCACCAAGTGGGGGGTTCAAATTCCGTCAGCTCCAGTGGGAGCAATTTGGCTATAGATCGGGCCTTTGTCGATCCTATTAGTAGAAAAAATGAATAAAATTGACAAAAAAAAAACTTTTTCATCATATATGTTGTGTAATCTACTAAAAAAATACTATATAATATATATTAGTTATTATTGAGTACTTATATATTACCATTATTATTTAGTATTTTACCTTGTCAATAATTAGATCGACAAAGTTTAATCCGTAATTCAAGCTCCAAAACCCTTTCACACCGAATTACAGGTCTAACTACAATCAAATTTCAGTAAAAATTCCAGTGAGATTAAACACTTAAACAAACTCACTTCCCATATTATCCACTATTTCTAAGTACACTATTTTTACTAACCACTAAAACACCAATAAAATTTTCTATTTATCCAAAACATCTTGTTAAAAAGCCAATACATATTCTAAACAAGAATATAAGAATTAAGATTAGGTATACTGTTTAAGCTTCATATTTAGTAGCATCAAAAGACTTGATTAAGCTTTTTAAGAGACACCTTTACTAATTGACTCATTAGAGAAGAAGAACAATTCTAACTATAAGTTCTCTATCTCTCTCTTCTCTCTGTCTCACTATATTGTGTGTGTATGTATGTGTATGGTGACAGATCACTTTATTCTCTTCCTTTAAATTGAGCCCTCTAAAAAGGACAGGAACCTCCTCGTGATCCTCCTTGTGTCCACAACCTAACATTTTATTCTCCTTTTCCTCTATCTTCTTCTTCATTCTCTCTTCCTCTCCAAACCCTAATTTTTCACAAACCCTCATAATCATTGAATACATTTCTGAAGAAACATTTAGCATCACATATCATCTGAAATTTCAATCCATCACAAATTCCTCTTGATTCCTTAATCATCTATATATATATATATATTTTAGAACTAATTTATAGAGAGAGAAAGAGAGTACATAAGCTATATATATGGCTTCTTCATCAGAATTAAGCTTGGATTGCAAGCCACAAAGCTACTCTATGCTTTTGAAATCTTTTGGAGATAACTTTCAAAGTGATCAAACCACACAAAAACTCGAAGATCTTCTCTCTCGACTCGAACAAGAACGTCTCAAAATTGATGCTTTCAAGCGTGAGCTTCCACTTTGCATGCAACTCCTTAACAATGGTACACATATCTACTGATATTTATAATTAACTAGATTCTAACCCGTGCTCAAAAAATTTGAAAAATTATTTTGTAATGTTTATAATATGAACATCAAATGTTTATAAAACATAAAACTGTACAAACTTAGTTATTTAAAATTAAATAACTCTGAATTTTCAAATAACCTGTAATCATCGAATGTTTGTGAATAATATGTATAAACAATCACTCATCAATTTTTACAAAAATAAAAACCTAAATATATAGAACTAATATTAGTTGTTAATTATATACGTATAGAAGAGTTTTTGAATTTCTTTTTACTTTTGAAAAGATCTTTATTTACTAGTTTAAGAATTTATTTCATGAAAATCAGAGCCTGCTTTTGATTTCTTTGAATCGCAAAACTTTTGTTTTCTCACTGAAATCAACAAATCTCAGTAAAAGTGATTTTAAAGCTTATAAGGTTCATGTTATATACATCTTTCACTTTCATATTATAAATAATTATTGTATAATCTTTTAATTTATATTGTTATTGTTTTCAGCTGTTGAAGTTTACAAACAACAACTAGAAGCATATAGAGCAAATAGTAATAACAATACCCAAAATATTACAACAAGACCGGTTCTTGAAGAGTTCATACCCTTAAGGAACCAACCAGATAAGACGAATAACAAAGGAAGTAATTGGATGACAACTGCTCAACTTTGGAGCCAAACCGAAACCAAACCGAAAACTGATTTAGCTGATCAATCTCTTTCCAAAGATGAGATTGTTAGTAGTCCAAAACTTGGACATTTTGAGGGGAAACAAAGAAATGGTGGAGGTGCTTTTCTTCCTTTCTCTAAAGAACAACCTTTGCCTGAATTAGCTTTATCTACAGAGGTTAAACGAGTCTCTCCGACCAATGAACATACTAATGACCTAGACGGTAATGATGAGAGCATGATCAATAGCGGTAATAATAACAATAACAACAACAATTCGAATAGCAATGGTGTTTCTTCTACAACTAGTCAAAGCAATAGAAAGGCACGGCGTTGTTGGTCTCCGGACTTGCACCGGAGATTTGTTCAAGCTCTTCAAATGCTTGGTGGTTCTCAAGGTACAAATATATATATTTTATTCTAATTTAATTCAGATTTAGTTTGATGTATAGGTTTACCATGAATTTTGTTGCAATTTTTTCATCAGGCCGTGATGTTTGATTGGCTAAATACATCATTATAAACACTAACTACAATAATATTAGGAGTCTTATAAGTATAAATCCAAGTTTAATTGTGGTTTTATTCCATACTACTATTAGAAAATAACATATTCTAGACTGGAGCCATAAGATTAGTTTTCATCTGAAACAAACTGTACAAAAAACAGGAATCGTCGTTGTTTTATTCGACATTTTTAATTGAAAATGAATATAGTGTTACTAGAAAAAAAAATTCCATAGAAAAATCCGTATGGATTTTGTCAAGAACAACTATATATTTCTGACAGAATCCATACAATTATTTTCATCTGTAACAAGTTGTTGGAGACAGAAATCCATCGCAATTCTGCCTGATATTCCCTATGATTATTGATGGCATGTCTATTGATTTGTTTGAAATTTATGAAATGAACTGAATATTGTATTAATATGGTTTGGTTGTTATATTGTTTGCAGTGGCTACACCAAAACAGATTAGGGAACTTATGAAAGTTGATGGTCTGACCAATGATGAGGTTAAAAGCCATCTTCAGGTAACCTACATCACAAGTCATTACAATATGCTTACCACTTTACCTTAACTCATAAAGTACTTAATCAATGTTGTATTGACTTTAAACAAACAGAAGTATCGGCTTCACACAAGAAGACCAAGCCCAAGCCCACAAACATCAGGTGGACCAGGTCCACATCTGGTGGTCCTAGGTGGCATATGGGTCCCACCTGAATACACCACCGGACACGGTGGCACTCCAACTCTTTACCACCACCAAGTCCACCACCACACGGCGGGGCCACCTCCACAACACTTTTGTTCCTCTCAAGAATTCTACACAACTCCACCACCTGCACAACAACCACTTCACCACCACCATTTTCAAGCGTTAAACGGCTCATCCGGCGGCGTCAACGGTGGTGCAGCCTCTAGTGACTCAACACATCATCAGTTAACGGAGAGTCCTGTGGCTGATGAAGGAAAGTCGTCGGAGAGTGGTGGTGGAGAGAAGAAAGGATTGGCTGCTCTTAGAGAAGAAGGTGAAAATCAAAGCAATGTTAATGGAAGTGAAATAACTCTTAAATTCTAAATTTACTTTCTTGATTAAATTAGAGGGATTAGATTTTGGGTTAGGGTTTGTGGTTGGCTACATTACTAATTTCATTGCTTGTATCTCTTTATATACTTCTTCGTTGAAAAATGAATTGTAGGAGGCAGTGAGTGTTTTTATCGAACATTACTAATAATTATATTTATGATCTTTGAATATTATGTTACACTTTAGTTGGTGGATCATAATGTTATATATTTGGATGTTGTTGATCAATAACATGATTATGTTGGTGTTATATCATGTCTAATAAGATTAATTAATCATCTAGGTTATATTTAACTATATCAATTATAGGAGAATTGTGGTGATAGTAAATACATTTGAGATGATATTCAAAATAAAGGTATACATAATATGAACTAAACACATAATTCTTTTAAGTCAAGCACTTAAATGTCAAATTCAATAATCTTTTCGTAAAAGTTTAATTATAAAAAGTAACTCCATAATAGGATATGAGCTATTGATCAAGGTTTAAATATAAGAAATTAAAAACATAAGAGTTTCATTCAAAACAGATAAAAGTCTCCAAAATATTATTTAATGACACAAAAATAATAAAAAATTGCAATTTGTTCAGCATTTCAGTCATATATTAAAAATTTCAAGCTCTTGCGAAATTTTTTCATATTTTTTCCCTCTCTTTTATCTCTCTGTATTGTCATATTTTAAAGCGTATTACTTATATCATCTCCAACTCACTTCTATATTTGCCTCTAAATACTAATTTAAAGTAAAATTTTCTCCAATCCACTTCTATTTTTACTTCTAAATATTTTTTCCTCTATATTCAGGAGAGTACTATTTTTTCCTTTATTTTAGAGGTGAACTTTTTTATTTACAAAACAATCCTTTAACATTTTATAAATAACTTAAATAAATATTAACTATTATAATCACTAAATCTAAATAATAATTCAATTTTAAATATTATAAATAATAATTAACATCTAAATAATAATTAAAAATTAAAAATTAATTGAATTTCAAATATTATAAATATTAATTAACATTCTAAATAATTAAATTATACATATTATAAAAGATATGAGAAACACATGAGACAAAAATAAACTCTTATAATATGAAGATTATACACATACTTGATACTTTGTTCACAACAATGAAAAGTTCATATATTAAACAACACAAAAGTCATAAATGGCGAATTAAACTTCAAAATTATGAAAATTTTTTTTTAAAAATAAAATAAATGGAGTTAAATTATAATTTAAAAAAATAAGTGGGTAGTAATGATAAATTAAATATAGAATATACTTAGAATATTCTATTATAGAGTAGAAAATAGAGGAATACATTGGAGTAATACACTTCTATTATTATAGGTTCCTTTATTTTAGAGTTAAAAAAATAGAAAAATACATTGGAGATAGTCCTACTTTGCATTATCAGGACCAAATATCTCCAATGTAAATTTGGTATTAGAGGTTGCCAAAAAAAACCAAAATTGGAAGTTGTTAGAATACTTTTCGTTAGTAGACGGTCGTTTTAGTGGGTATAAATCTTTGTTTGAAAGTTACATTTCTAACAAATTTTGGTTTTGTTAATGACACTATAAAGTCATTTTTATATGAGTAATAAACTATGTATATATATTTCGTAAAAAGAGCGACAAAGAAATCTAAACTTTATTCGCTATATCTTTCTACTATTGTTAACAAAATGAGAATATTCTCATGGTAGCTAATTAATCTAACTTAATTTTTTCATATCTTTTGAAATTCTTTCTTAAGAAATCGAGTTCTAATTTTGTTTAAAAAGTATATCTTTTTTAATCTAAAGTAAATTTTATTTATCATACACGAGAAATAAAACATTTGATCGTTGAGTTGCTATCAGTCTAGTGGTTAGGATAATCCAGCTAATGATTTGGTACCATGGTTCGATTCTTACCTGCTGCATTATAGTAGTTTAAAAAAAAAATTTTAGGAGTAGGCTTTAAACTATGGATCGGGTCGACAAAAAAAAAAAACATTTGATCAATTTTATTGATATACGGTACTAAAGCACTAAATATAAATATATAATATACAAAATGTTATTAAAAGGTACAATATAGTACAATTAAAGTTCATACGGTGAAAGCACTAAATGCCTAAAATCACAGTTTCTCTTTGTCTCTTTTTCTCTCTTATGTTTTTGCCACAAGACAATCTATAAATTACTACTACTTTATAAATTAATATCTTATTACATTAACGTATTTTTATCCGAAACTGATTTTGTGATTTTCTAATATATCCATAAATTTAAAAAATTTTAATTTAATAACAAAATTATGAAGACTTGACTGTATTTGTATGAATAAGAACTTAGGTTTTCGTTGTTATTATAACATCTTATTTATACTATGGTATAAACTTTAGAATAAAATTTATACTATAGTTCATAACAACCCATAAAAATAGGTTTGAGATAAATTTTGATACAAATATTTATTTTAAAAATCTAAATTAATAAAATTTTAATGAAAAACATTTAAAAAGCTATAATAAAAATTGGTTACAAATTCGGTTATTGATTCGGTTCCGGATTTTGGTTTGGATTCGATTTTCGGGTATATAGATTTAGGATACATTTTGGTATTCTATCGGGTTCGATTCATCTAATTCGGTATTTTCTTATTTTGATTTAAGACTTATCCAAATATTTTTATTGTTTAGATAGAGTTTGGTCTGGTATAGATCAAGTTCGGATTTGAATATTTATATATAAAAATTCAATATTAAAAGAGATTTAATAGAAAAACTCTAAAATTTTTTATTTTGGATTTGGTTCGGGTTCAGGGTTTGGTTTGGTTTTTCAAATACACAGATTTATGATCTATTAAGGTAATTTATCGTGTTCGGTTTCTCTAATTCATATTAATTTTGGTTCGGATTTTGGACCTCTAAAACAACATTCAAAATATCAATACGGGTTTAGGAACCAAATAAATACGGTTAAAAAAAAATCAAATCCCACGCTATAGCTTGGGTATAATCATAGTTTCAAATTAAAGGAAAGTTTGTCAATATTTATAAAATAATAGAAATCCATATTTGCCGAGCATAGGTGGACCATTAGTTTCTTTAAAAATCCTCAGACATCAGGAATCGAATCTCCTATCTGCAGTACTATGAATGGGATTAAAGGTCACTAGGCTAGTTGACAAAAAAAAATCAACATTTTTTGTCAACAATTGAATCGACAAGAAACAATACATAATTTAAAACTCACACGTAATTTTTTTTAAAAAATAAATTGAATTACTAATGTCAAGTCATTAGCTGAATTATCCTAGCCACCAAACTAAACTCGGTAAAACCAAATATATAACCAATAAAATCGTATATATTGAACAAAATAATTGAAATCACTTTAAAAGTTGGAAAATTTACTATGATAACCCTCTTTATTTTATAAATTACTTAAATAACCTACTTTTTTTTAAATTACTTATAAAACCACTTTTTTCATAAACTATTATTAATTACTATTGTACCTTTTTCCAAAACAGAAAAGGAATTGTATTTTTTTTAATTAAAAAATTAAAGTTGTTAGAAAATTTGGAAAGATTTGAATAAGTTTAATCGAAAATAGAAGTATTCTAGGTATTCAAAAGGAATATTCTTTTCTAAATTTTAAAAGTATATAAACTAAGAAAACTTCTCTGTTTTCAATACCTTTTAAATTATGGTGAAAGAAACAGGAGATTTGAGTTCTATCAATCAGAGTTCATTACCTATGGATTTTCAGGTAACAATACAATCAAATTATTTGTTTTTTGAGTTTTGTTTTATAAAGTTTTTAGTTCAGACAGATTTCCTGCAAGTCTGCCAGAGTTCTGACAGACTTCCTGCAAGTCTACCAGAAATCTAGTAGACTTGTTGCAAGTCTGCTAGATTTCTGTAGACTTCCAGCAAGTCTGTCGGAAATCCGGCAAACTTTTTTTTTTTTTTTACGATGTTAGGATCAATCGGTCTTAGTGTAGACAGATCGATCCTTGTTATTTTGAATCGTTGGTTTATCCACGAAGTCCAGATCGATCGGTTTAGATAGACCGATTGATCTGGTCTTTTCTTTTTTTTTAAAAAAAATTAAAATATGTATATATATGTAATGCTTCTAATATTTGCTCGTCAGTCTGATTAGTAATAATTTATAAAATTTTTTGTGTTTTATATGTGTGCAGATTAATAGGAATGTTGAGGACAACGTTGAAACTAGTGGTAATATCGATGCGGAGAATGAAGTATTTAACGAATATGACGAGAAAAGTGGCACTATTGATGAGGGACACAAAGATTGTGATGAATACGTAGAAAAAAGTGGCACTATCGATGTGGGGAACGATGATTGTAATCAATTCGAAGAGAAAAGTGGTACACTTGATGGAAGTTGTGAAGATGATGCAAACAGTGCTTTTCCGAACAAAGAATGTGAAGTACAATCACATAATTTTACTCTTGAAGACTATGGTTTTAATGATGCAGGAAATTTCACTTTTGATATTGATGGAGAGGGCAATTATATCGGTCCCATCAGTGGTGATTCAAATTCTTCAGATTGTTCACTAAATGAAGATTCCAAAGAGCAGCAAATTGATAATTTTGAAGCTAATCAAAACACTCTCCAGGCTGTCGAGGAAATTGAAGAAGGACTAATATATGCCAATAAGGATGAGTTAAAATTACGTTCGATCACTATTCTTGGGAACTTTGATTACACAACTATCAAGTCGACTAAACAGCTGCTGGTTTTGTAATGTCATGTCACAAGATGTACGTGGAGAATTTGAGCATCAACAATAGGGAAAACAGGTCCGTTTAAAGTAAGGAAGTTCATTGGGACTCACACATATTCCGTTACAGAGAGAGGCGGTCGTCATCGACAAGATACACCTAAATCAATTGGAGAGTTGTATATGGCTAAATTCGGGAACATTAATGTCGGGATCAGACCTATCCATATAACGCAGACCATGAAGACTACCTATGGTATTGATATTGATTGCTAGAAATCATATCGAGCTTTAGTTCATGCCTGGGAGATGGAACGAGGTACTTAGGAGAGTGGATATGAGGATTTACCCATGTATTTACATAGGGTTAACGCTGCCAATCCAGGTACTATTTCTAGACTTGAAGGTGATGGACAAGAGAGGTTTAAGTACTTGTTTATTGCATACGGTGCATGTATCACTGAGTTTAGGTTTATAAGAAAAGTAGTCGTTGTCGATGAGACTCATTTGAAAGGAAAGTTCAAAGGTATTTTGCTGGTTGCTGCTGGACAAGATGGTAATGGTATGATATTTCCTTTGGCTTTTGGAATTGTTGATTGCGAGAATGACGCTTCATGGGAGTGGTTTTTCGATAAATTGCGTTTGGTTTGCAGTGACGATGAAATCTGGTAATTATATCAGATAGACACAAGTCGATTGGGAAATCTATTAAAAAGGTGTTTAAGTCTGCCAAATGGGGAATCTGTACGTACCACCTATTCCAGAATCTCATAACCAAATTCCAGAAGTCTAATACGCTATTTTTGGTTAAAAAGGCCATCAAAGTCTACAGAGTTTATGAATTTACAGCAATTTTTAATGATATCAAGACACAGGATACTCGACTTGCGGCTTATCTGGACAAAGCTGATGTTCGGTTATGGTCGCGAGCACATTTTATCAAGAATAGGTACGACATAATGACGAGCAACATTGCCGAGTCTTTGAATAATGTCCTAAGGAGTGCTCATGAATATCCCATCGCTTGTTTCTTAGAAGAATTGCGCAAGCAGATTGTGGAATGGTTTGAGAAACGCCATGAACTCGCTGGGAACTGGAAACCTTGTTCACAGCTCGTGTAGAGGCAACGTTGGCTGAAAGATCACTTACAGGCAATACACTTACTGTGCGGCACATCGACAAGCAACGTAGTTAGGTTTCTCGTTGTGATCCTAATTGTGTTGTTGATCTAGAAGAGGTATGCTTTATCCTGTTTATATTAATCTTATTCTACCTTATTAATATTTGACTAATTTTCTGTTTATGTGACAGAAAACGTGTACTTGTCGTGTATTTGATATCGATAAGATACCTTGTGTACATGCCCTAGCTGTAATTAGGAAACAGAAAAATGTATCTTTGGAAACGTTCGTTGACGAGTATTACACGAAGTCTTTTTGGTACAATGCGTATGCAGAATCTATCAATCCGATAGATATCGATACTAAGCCTTCAGCAGATGCAGCAAATTTCATATATCATCCACCAAAAGTAAGACGCGGTGCAGGAAGAGCAAGAAAATCTAAATATCTTTCAGCTTTGGAGAAGATGTTAGGAAAACAAAAGGTACGGAAAGAATTAGGGGCAGCAATTCGGGAAGAAGAACGATCATCACAGAATGTACTTAGGCAGTATGTATATTCAAGATGCAACAGAGGAGGACATAATCGTGCCACATGCAAAAGTGTTTTGTGAACAATTCAAAGTAGTTTTAAATTTAAATAGTGAATTCATACTCGAGCTTTTTTTTATTTTTTCAAATTCCTAGTAACGCAAAACTCTGTTGTTTGCTTAACAATCTTGATCCATCATTGTTTAAAAAAAAAATTATTAGAATAAACTCGATCGATCAAGACTCGTGATTTCGTCATTAAAAATAGTTTGAGACAGAAATAATAGGACCTATCAGTAATCGGACCGATTGATCGATTCTTTTAGCAAGTTTGAACTGTTTGGACAGAAATAACCGGATCGATCGGTCGATGTATAAAACGATCGATCCGTTCACATATTTACCCAAGGTTTAACCAGCCTTAATGGGATTGATCGATCTACAAATCGACCGATCGATCCAGTTAGTGCTGTTGGAACCAGTCGTAGGCACTATCTGGATCGATCGGTCGTTAAACCTCACATAACGATTTTTTTCTCACGGTTTAACCGATTTTGACCAAAAAAATAACTTAATTTGAACCGGAATAAATCGTAAACAACTTATAGAACTTGTTTTTTATGATCAAACACCCCTCCATTCTTCTTCTTCATCATTTCTCACCTCTTTTCCTCTCAAACTCTCTCAATTTTCTCAAACACAAAAACTCTAATTCTCAACCAAATCACACAAATCTTTGCTCTATTGTTGTTAGTTTTTCGTGCTCTATCTTAATATCCACAAATCATCTCTAATCTGTCAAGGTTTGTTCTTAAAAAACCATGTGTACTAAAAATGAGTTTGGGTTGAATTTTTCTTGAATTTTAGGGTTTTATTTGTGATTCTAAAAGAGTTATAGTTAAATTAAGGTTGGGTTATGTGTTAATTTCGAGTTATTCATTTACTTTTCATGAATTTTAGAGTTTTTTGTAAAATTGAGAATTTTGTAGATGATAACTATCTGATGGCATTATAAGCAAATATATATGGAGTTGAATAAATCCATTATCCACTTAATCGTTAGTTGTTCATAGTCTTTATGAGGACTTTTATAAGCTGTGAGTTATATTAACCATCAGATAGTTGTTAATAAGCCATAGATCTCTGCCTCATGCTTTTCTAAATCTATTTCAGTTTGTAGTCTTTGCTAGGACATTTATAAGCCATCGGTCATAGTATTAGTGAGTCAATGTGTAATTAGGTTCTTTGATAAATTAATGGTATTATTGTCTTAATATAATGATTATATTAGAATTTCATATCATTCTATAGTTCATATATCACTTTCGTTTGGACCACATCCGATAACTAGTTGAATAAGATATGTACAAGTGGTTACCTAACAAATTGTATGGTTTGACGTTAGACTCCTTTTTATTGACTAACAACTTTCATCAAGTCTATATATATTCTAATAATTAACCCCACAAATTGTTACCATCTTATGTATTATTGTAGATGCGTAAGGATATCCCCCCGGATGAGAAACTATCTGTCACAAGCGGAACGAGACAAAGATCCAGCAAACTTACCGCCTTCCTCTAGATGGAGAAAACATGACTGATTTTCTAGCTGCTACGAAAAAGGTTGAAATCTTACCGAATAGGATAACTAGTGAGTATGCACTTATAGCACTTGGCCTATGGGATGATGTGGTTCAACTGTTAGAGACCATTGGTTTCAGATCTTTTTACACAAAACAGTACGAGATTTACCCGCAGGTTGTTCGTGAGTTTTTAGCCACATGCAGGGTTACTTACAAAGACCCAGCAGAACCAATAGCAAGCGAAGGAACACTCTCATTCTTCATCAACAAGAAGTACTACACCCTGCCAATCAATAGGCTGTGTGATATATATGGTTTCCACATCATGAGGAAATTGGATTTGGCAAGTTCGAAGAGGCGACCAGATTTTGAAGGCTTATCACGGCGGGTACATACGTTTCTTGTGGAGCAAAGATAACTCATATCCGTAACCCAGTGGTTCGCATTGCTGCAAAGATCATCAGCAATAGTTTCTTCATCAAAAAAGAATCAGGTTCAGTTCGTGATGATGAGTTGTGGATGGTCTTCTATTGTGTCAGACACCTTTTGGATGAGTTTGCGGCATATCCACCGTATGCTGTTAACCTTGGCGCTGTTCTTGTATCCGAACTTGTGAAGTTGAAGATGACAGCACCAAAATCTATGCATAAGGAGCTCTACGTCGGTAATCTTCTCACACCTATCTTCAACCATATTGGTGTTGACTTGGATCAGTTCGAATCATACACACCCTTTCGTCTGATGGATAGTAAACACTTGATCAGTTGCCATTTCCTTCAATCACATAGAAAGTACCAGTTTTATACTCGGTTTGACGGAGAGAAAATGCTTAAACTCTCAGTAAGACACCTTACTTCTCTCCTTACTCATGAAAATTTGATTTTCACACCACCAGCTTATGTCCTCCTAGAACTACCCACCAAAGGTCGACCCCGACATCTTCCTGCTGCGTTTTATGCGTCTTCATCTCATGTTTGTGAGGATTATGTTGATGAAGATGCACATCCACACATGCTTCTTCCAAGTGATTCTAGTCAATATCTTCTACCAGATGTACTTGAACTAGAGAATGTGGCTGAACGTGAGCAGTGGAAGGTAGATGCACTAGGTAAGAACAATGATATGCTTCATAAAATATGGGCTGCTATTTCAAAGATACGTCCATGTACTTGTTTATCTAGTTCACAGGTATGCTATACCAACAACATGAATCACAACAAATGGCATGCTATCTATAAGATATGAAATTCTTTTTGTTTATTTTCTTAGCAGGTTCGCAGAAGGACGACCGAAGGAGTACTTAACGATGTCCCCTCTGGCGATCAAGATGAGGAATTTGGTACGGATGAGGATGTCGAGGTTCTTGCTGGTGCTCCGCAACGTGAGATCCGGTCTAAAAAGGGTCATAAAGAAGATGTAGGGCCTAGTCAACGCCCTCAACGCCGTAGATGTCATCTTGGATAGCCAAGGAACGAGAGTGAGAGCTCCACTTAGAGACACGGACGAATATCTACTGCTATGCTTATGTTTTTAGTATTTCCAGACTACTATCTATCATTTTATTTGACAGTTCTTAGTATTAGACAATGAGATAATTATCTATTTCTATGCTTTCTAAAACTCTAGGTGTAATGTTACTTGTCTCTAACTTTTAAGATAGTTTCTTAATCATTATTTGTCTTCGAACAACAAATACTATTGTAGAATAAAACTCAACAAGCGGTGTGTGGCCCGATACATCGAACTATACCAAAAAGAGAAGTTTTTTTTTTCCAGAACTAACAGGACCGATCGATCTTGACATGAATCGATCGGTCCTGTTAGTTCTGCAAAAAAAAAAACTTCTCATATCAATATTAAATTATGCCAAAGATATGTCTATATCAAGCATTCTTTGTTTGGATCAATATAAACAAGATCAATATCTGTAAATTATTCCACGTTAAGAAACTCTATTTGATCAAATAAATCGACTACTACCGACAATAGTTCTTGATATAGTCCACAAAACTATTTCAATTAAGCAACTGTAAACAATCAAATAAAGGTTCAATCATAATATTTCAATCCATCAAAAATCTCTGCAGCCAGCTTCTCTCTTACAATCTTGATGTTCAGATTGGATATAGGTGTTTTAAATGGCACACTTAACGCATGACATTCGATGAACTTAATGGCATAGATACCACATTCACCACCTTTAAGCATTTGTGGAATTCCTCTTTGTGGCCTTCAAATTTTATATCTTTTGACACTCATACTTCCTCTCTCTGATTCTGGTGTTACAACACGAAGAAGATGGGGAAGCATATGAGTAATAGGTTTCACTGCTTGGCTAATACCTCGAAGTGCCCTTAATCCCACAATCTAAAACTTCGATGGATCGACCTGGGATAGAAATAACGACTGCAAACCAGTGGTTTCCACCCACATTTAGCACACAGTAAATATCATCTACGTCAATCCTCCAAGACTTCTCTGTTTTAACAAATTCAGGCAAATCACCATTGGCGTATTGAAGTGATCAATTAGGAAAAACTGGTCATCTTTCGAATCCAGGAACTCGTTATACTTAGAGGACCAAAAAGCAGTGAAATAAGCATCGAGGAAAGCGATTTTTCTACTTCTGAACATACATTGATTCTTCATAAATCTCAACCGCCACATATTCATCGCGCACTCGGTATGCTTTAAAAGCAACATAAAAATGTTATTATAAAATAATAAACATGATAAACGTGAGTTATAAAAACTTACTAGTGAATTTAGCAACCCTTGTGGCTTTCGTAGTACATCGAAAAATTTATCGCCACTGTATCCAGATCCTATTGGATAATCTTTGAAAGTTAAAAGTGAAAGTTCATAGCAAGTATAATTAAATGTTGTTTTAAAACAAAAAATCAGGGTCTTAGTACTTACAGCTTTAACATAAGCCAATCATTCAAGACCTTACTTTTCTGAGAATCCACAGGTGCAAATGGAACCCCATAGTCATCTTCGGACGTTTATTTGTGATACCGATGGCAGGGTCGTACACCTTATATGGTGTTACTAATGAAGGTCCAGGTTTTATCACTCTTGTGCTCTTTCCTCTGATGTTATCGTCTTTAAACATCTCTTTATTGCATTTATATCTGTAAATTTCTCACTAATTTTCCTCGGTAGTGCCGAATTAGGCTCAAATATCTTCACGGAGGAAGATTTTTGGGACAAATCTTCATACCTTTTTTTAGTTGGGTAGCTTCTCTCTGCTGTGCTTTCATCATCTGATGATATCAATTTCTGATAAGCAGTTTTCGCTTCATGTAAATCTGCCAGAAATTTGGAGGTCGGCACATCACCTAAATCTTCATCTCTCAGCGAAGGAATTTCAAAAAGCTGTGTATTGGTCTAAAAATTAAAAAAAAAACTATTAATAATACAAAATAATATTTGATATTAAAACTCCAAGACATTGCGACCTACCTCTGAAGTCTTCGACTTCCCTCTCAACACCTCTTTCTCGAGCATTTCAATCCTCAACAGCAACACTTTATAATCTTTCTTCTTTACTTCTTTCTCAAGAAAATCAATTCTTAGAAGCATCCCTTTGTAATCTTTCTTCTTCACTTCTTCCTCAAGAAAATAAATTCTTGTTTGCAAATCTTCAAAGAGTTTCATCTTCTTCCTCATATCGTCTAATTCAGCCTCAAGTGTATTATTTATAGCTTGTAAATCCTCAACCGTCTCATTGAAAAAACTAAATCCGGAACCATCAAATTTCTTTTTCTCCACCTACGTTTGTTGCCCTTGTTTTTTCTGTTTACTTGATTCTTTGACAATGACCTCTTCTTCAATTCCATTACGACTATCATCGGGTACGTCGTCTACTACACTGTTCAATCCCACATCATCCCAAATAACTAAACCCAAACTACCTTCTTTCATAATGGCCTCAAGAAGAACATCAATTTCTTTGTCAGTACGTTCGTTTTTCCAAATAGGAGGTGGCAAATCGCTCATTAGAGGAGTTACATTGCTCTACATTGCACACAAGCAAAAAAAAACAAATGGTACTTAAAAATTAGCAAAATCAAAAAATGACAAAAACAAAAATAGTACCTCATTCTGTAGTACAATTGTGTAGATGTCAATAGTCTTTTTTCCTTTTGCACCTCTATATTTTAGGAGCAGAGGAAAATCAGCGTGAGATGGCCTACCAGTTTTCACACCAAGATTAGGTAAAACACAATACACCATACTTGGAGTGTTTGTATGAACCCATGAATAGTGCATGAAGCTGCTGTATAGTCTACACCTTTTACTGAATTGATATCTATCAATTCCTTGAAAGCAAGTCTTCCCCAGGGATACATTTCAAATCTACCCAAACCAAAAGCATATTCGCTAAGGAATGACTAAGATGCACCTTATCGTCGTAACCCAAAATAACTAATGCAATAGACAAATACGCGAATCGAGTTTTCTCCTTAGTAGACCAAGAAGCTATTTCTCCACACATAACTTTCAAATCCTTCTTGCACGGACTTCTTCCTTTCAATTTTAACTTTTCCCAAAACAAGTCATGTTTTGTAGTAGTACTTACATCCAACTCATTATCATCTGGAAATGGTGAACAGTTCAGTGTCGTTATGGCTTCAAACTCTGATATGGGAAATCGAGCAGGTGTATTACCATACAAACACCATATCTTATGTTTTTTCCTACACACAAGCTGTTTTTGAAGAATATACTCCACAACCTTTGAAAACCACGTGAACTTATTGTTAGTGAAGTTTACAATAACCCCTAATGCAGAATTTCTTACTTTGTCCCACACTTCTTCACCAACAGCATAACTAACTTCTTCTAACCACCTAGGCTTACAATGGTAATTAATACTTTTTTTGAATTTCGGCTCACTCCCAATGGTGTTGCGGTAATCCTAACTCATTGCTCTTCTGAGTAGTCATCCTGCGAGGAAAAAATAATTTAGGATCGATTACTCGGCGTTTAGATTGATCAATTGAAACAAAAATCAGAAATATAGACCAATCGATCCACAAGTAGATCGATCGGTCTATGTAGATAAATATAGAACGATCCACAAGTAGATCGATCGGTCTACGTAGATAAAAAATGAAAAAAACCAGAATAAACAGGACCGATCGATCCATACATAGATCGATCGGTCTGACTCTTAATAACGAAAAAAATGGAGATTGATTGGTCGTTGGCAGACCGATCGATCTAATATGTTTTGCGAAAACAAAAGGGAAAACTAGATTCATGGGATGTTTTCTAGGGTTGGGAATCATAAATCAATGAAAAAACAAAGTTTTTATTTAAGAATCACTAAAATTCAATGAAAACAAACCTGAAGATGGAACAGATTCGTCAAACAATTTCAATTACCTAGCCTTGAAACTAGAACAGAGAGTTTTTAATTTTGGAGAAATTTAAACCGAAAAAGAGAAAAGGAATGAAATTCAATGTGATCTGACTGTTGGAGTTTTTTTATACTGTAGGGTAAAATAAGTATATTTGAAAAAATAGGTTATCTAAGTAATTTTTAAAAAGGGTTATCCTAGTAAAGTAGATTATATTAGTTAATTTTTTCTTAAAACTTGTTTTGGTTTAATTTTTGTTACCATAATTAAAAATAATTATGATCTTTTATACTTTCTGTTTTTTAGTTCATTAGTTTAACAAATACTCATTTACCTGATCATATCAATAAAATAATTTAGTGTTAGTAACGTATATTATTAATTTATTAGCATTAAAAAAATAAAAAGTTAAACGTTACAAACATGGTAACGAGTAACGACGATAATATCAAGACACCAGAATCTGCAGAACCCACTAAACCATGTGATGGGTCAATTTTGACCTGACACTTGAGTTAATAATTACCGTTTAGGTATTAAAATAACAAAAATACCATTACCTACAAATTATTAGTACTTCTGAATAAATTAACCAAAAGCAAAAAATCTTATTAGCAAACATCAGATTTATCGAAGACTAGAGGGCCAACTCAGCATTAACTCACTAGGTAAGGCAAAAAAACAAAATTCATAAAATTGTCAATTTGTACCAACTTTCTTTTACATTGTCAGATGGGCATTAATGAAGATACTAATATATTCCAAAATTTTCCAAAATGTTTAAACTGTTGAAAATTGAAGAGAAAGAAGATAATAATAGAGGGAGAGAGATTTGCTCTGTAT
>OVAX01000917.1:0-60060 GCA_900406405.1 Lepidium africanum | reverse complement strand
TTCCTAGTTATATATATATATATATATATATATATATATATATATGTGTGTGTAAAAATATCAAATCCATGAATTATGTGTATATGGTTATAAAAATATTCTTTAGGCATGTTTGAAAGAAATTATCCTACGAAAAAAAATTAAATAAATGGGATTAATGTAAAAACAAAATTTAGGAAGGTGGATAGGACATGATTTGAATTGAGGAGAGGCAACTTTTGTGGGTGTCGTTTCCATCATCAGCTTTAGGACACATCTTGAGATGGATGGAAGCTTTGATGTACCTCCACCACACTTGATTGCCTCCTTGACAATCTTCCTCTCTCTACTCTCTTTCTACTTTCTCTCTCTAGTCTCTCTCTAAATTGTCTTGCAAATGAAAAATGGGTTCCAGATTTCTTAATTCATTTCGATAAATCTATACGTCATCTAATTTCCTAGGTTTTTGATTCCTTAGGTTGCTTCAGAAAGCTGGTCATAATAATCAGTCTAAAACTTTAAACCTTAGCTTTTGGGCTCATTATGGGAATGGTTAGGTTTAATTGATGATGCAAGTTACTTGCTTCAACAAATGAAAGTAAGGTCTTTAATTGTCTTATTAAGTGATAGAGGAAGATAACATATCAAACGTCATTATCAATGGATATATTCTTTATGTTGTAGTTATTTACACACATATGAAAATCTACAATTATATCGACAAAATTTTATCTATAACTCATGTCACAAAACTTATCGGACATGTTACATATAATTCTTGGAATCAAACTCCACTGAAGAAAAAATAGAAATAGATATTAAGTTATTAACGTTTTGAACAAAAACATTTTTTTTTGCACAATATCAATTTTTTTTTCAACAACTAAATCGATAAAACTTAACCTATAATTGAATCTGTCCAAAATTTTAAACAATATGCGATTCTCTAATATCGAACTCTGGTGAAATATACCGAACTTAACCACAAGACAATAGCATTAATTATATATCTTTGATGAAAGAAGAATAAAAATTTGAGCGATATATAAGAGTAATAAACATATAGAACACTTCACATGAAGTTGACTGCTAAAGACACAAACCAATGGTACAAATGTCAAATGATATGCTTAGAGGGTTTTTTACACGTGTGTGGACATACACACGAAACCCTACCCTTCTATATGAAAGCAAGAGAAGATAAACCGTCAAAGTACTACTTATAGCTTTATTAATATATATAGAAAAAAAATAAGTGTTATACACTATTTAAAATTGGTTCAAAATAGTCAACAAACAAAAAGATAACAAGAGCTAGAGATTGAGGTTAAAAACAATGGAAGGAGAAGATGAACAAAGAGTAGTAGTCAATAATACTTACGATCTACAGCAAGTAACATCGTCGACGACGACGATTCATCATCAAGACAATATGAATTTTCTTGTTCCTTTTGAAGAAACTAATGTCTTAACCTTTTTCTCTTCTGCTTCTTCTTCCTCTTCTCCTTCTTTCGCCATTCATAACTCTTCTTCTAGTAATACTCATCATGCTCCTTTAGGGTTTTCTCATAATCTTCAGGTCTTTTGATCTCTCTTTCTGTACTTTTATGTGATGATCTTTTTATTAGTTTTATCTTAAGTATTAATTGATTTATGGGTTTTGTAGGGTGGAGGAGCCTTGGGATCAAAGGTGGTTGATGATGATCAAGAGAATCTTAGAGGTGGAATTAACAATGATCTTCATTCTAATTCTTGGTAATTTCCTTCGCTATAGATGAATCTTTTTTCTTTTCTCTTTTGTTAACAAGATCGACAAGTTGTAATACTTTTATAAACCCAAAAAATATCACGGAATCCTTTTTTCTTCGTTTCTTCGTTGGTAATTTAAAATTTTGATAATTTTTTTTCTCTCCATTGCTCTTGGTATCGTCAACATTTTCTAAGAATCCTGTAAATTCCTTGCAATTTTGAGATCAAATAGAAGTATAGACTATATATGTATACAAAGGCTTATGACAAGAGACTATATATATACTTAAGGTTTTGATTAGATATTGTTTATAAGAGATTAGAGTTGCATTTTCCAGGTGGAGATCGAGTAGTGGAAGTGGAGATATGAAGAACAAAGTGAAAGTAAGAAGGAAACTAAGAGAGCCAAGATTCTGTTTCCAAACTAAAAGCGATGTTGATGTACTTGATGATGGTTACAAATGGCGTAAATATGGTCAGAAAGTCGTCAAGAACAGTCTTCACCCCAGGTACTTAGTATATATATCACTACTTAATCAACCCTATTAGATCTTAGTTAACTTTATAGTTTCCTAATAATGACATTGCTTGATGATTGATAGTTTCCTAAGATCTAAGGTGATAAGAAATTTAATTTAGGTTTATATACAAATAGAAAATTTTATTAAACATATATATAGATTATAGTTGAGAAAGTTTTTTTGGTCAAGTGGTTAAGTCCACTTTTATTGTGTTTTTTACCGGAGTTCCACTCCAGAGAGTTATGTAATATTGTTTGGAGTCTTAAGAGTGAGTTCGAACTATAGATCGAGTACTATTGATCCAACTATTATAAGAGTGATTTCGAACTATATAGATTGCATTTCTAATATATGTATATATATTCATATTGTACCGTAGTACCTCGAGGGCTTGTCATCATTAAGAATGTAATATTTTTTTATTCTTTTATTATTATTGTGCATTGTCTACACATATTTCCAATTATTAATTTTTAGCAAATAGTATATATTCACAAATTTTAACACGTTTGTTTCCATATTTGTGTGGTTAATTGAATCTAACTATATAAAAATTACAGGAGTTATTACAGATGTACCCACAACAACTGTAGGGTGAAGAAGAGAGTGGAGAGACTGTCGGAAGATTGTAGAATGGTAATAACAACATACGAAGGTCGTCACAACCACATTCCTTCTGATGACTCCACTTCTCCTGATCATGATTGTCTCTCTTCCTTTTAACCTCTCTCTTTCTCTCTATTTACATCAATATATATATATATAGACAGATATTTATATATTTATATATGTGCACATATATATAGATTGATGTGTGTTATATTGCAAATTTGATATTGCATGTGTTTTCAAGAGTTTGTCATCAGATTTTATACGTATGTTTTTGACTCTTTAGTCTATATATAGTTATACTTATACCTATGTTATAATATATATTTGACATTTGTTTGAATTTTCAGTGGATTAGGGTTTAAGATTTGACACTGTGGAAATGAATTTATTTTTGCTTAAGTGATTCTCAAGCAAACCACTAATTAACATATATATATATATATATATAGGTGAAAGATCTTTTTCTTTGATAGGAACTATAGTCCGCAGTTTCCTAAATTGTTTAAACACATTGTTTGTTCTCAATTTCGATCAAATGATAAAAATAGAAAATTGAATGACACATGATTTATAATAATTGACATTATATACGTATATGCAAGTGGTTCTTAGCCTAGTGGTAAATCCACTAAAGGCGGACGCACTTGTACATCTCGGGATCGAGTCGCGCCGCCTACATTATGTAAGAATTTGGTTAATGGGGCGGTCAGTTGTAACCCAATATTGACAAACAAAAAAAAAAAATTACATATGTATGATATATGTCTTGTACTTAATTTATATATATGTTTGATTAACGTTCAAAAATCTATAAAGGAAAAAACAAAAAAACAAAGAAAGAAATATATATACAGTATGTTTGAATTATCGTAAGACATGCCTTAAGATATATATTCAGAACATCGACAAGACATTAGACTCCACAACTCATCGTTACAGATTCGTTATAATTAGTTTTATATATGAACCATAAAACTTAAATATTAATAAACAAAAGCTCAATATCTTATAAAACTAGTACATGGTTCGTAACTATGTATACTCATATCACTTATTATAGTATTAGTTAGGGTTATCTAGCTAGCTAGAACACCTTCTCTATCTCTCTCATAATGATGAAGATATTACAAGTATAGATGATTGAATCATGCAGCAGGAGCATAATCATAGATTACATCGTCGTCATCATCACCACCTTCATTCTTGAAAGATGCAAGTGCATTGTGACTATTGTAATGAAGAACACACTCAAATACTATTGAAGACATCTTCTTTCTTCACTCTACTTAATTATAGTGCAAATAGACTCTAAAGAAGACTAAGATAATACAAGTTGAGTTTATTGAATATTGAGAGTTACTTGTTTATATAGTTGATTAAAAGTTAAATGAAAGGAAAATTTAATGGCGAGTGGAAAACTCGGACGAAACTGAGTTAGGCCATGTGACTCGCTGATGATAATGTGTGTCTGACACAAGTGGAGTGTGAGTAAACTGAGTAAGCCACCTATTTTGTGCCCTGACACATCCTTCACTTTTTGTTCTTTTATTGGTCCACCTCTAGTTACACCATTTTTCACTCAAATCTTAGTGAAAGAATACATACTATTGTTTTTGATTATTATAACGATGAAATACATTAAACCAGCAGAAAATAGAGATATTTTTAAAAACATAACCTAAAAGAAAAAAAATCAAACTCCAAGAAAGCAAATCTCCTTAACCAACATCCAAAAACTATATTTTTTTCAGCTTTACTCATTTTTTCTATTAATAGGACTGACAAAAATTCAATCCATAATTAAATTGTTCTCACTGAAACTGGCGAGATTTGGTTTTCAGCTAAAACTTTATAGATGGAAACCAAAAGAATGTTACTCCGAAGCCAAAACTTCTAATGGCGAATGAATGAACTATTTTTTTCATTACACCATATTATTTACATTTTTCATTAAGTATTTTTAATAAATGGAATAATAAACTTTTCACGTAAAAGAGAAGAAAATATAGTTTTTTAATTTTGGAATTTAGTAAAAAATAATATAGGGTATTGGTTCCCTCAGCCAATAGCAACATCATGGCATCATGCATGGAACCTTGAGGGACAAAAAGAAAGATTTATGATCTGATGTCTAGATTTGTTTTAATTTATCTTCAAATCTATATTATTATAGATATTTGTTTTTTTCTTGGATCGATTCATTACAATAGTTTTTCTATGATTGATTTTTTTCATGGATTAACATCACACTACATTCATTTACCATTAGGGTTTTACGAAAGTAGAAACACACTCAAATTATCGGCCCATGATAGGCCCATTATCAATTGTTGTTTCTCTTCTCTGATCATAACGTCGGAGCAAACCATTGGTTCTCTGGCCTTTTTGTGTAAAGCCAACAAGAATACTATTTTATTTTCTTCTAATTGTATAATCTATTTATTTTATTTACAAGATATTTTTATTTCTAAACAATATATTTTGTGCAGATATATTTCAAATGGATAATAGTTAGGCCCACCAAATAAAATGGATTGATCTGATAAAATCTTTCAACAACATAAAAATATGATATTGTCTGTTACAATTCAACGAGTTCAGAATTTTAAAAACTGTACCAAAAATGTGGTCCATCTTCATATAATTCAAAGAAAAATTATGTATCGACTAGACTAGGCCTCTGTTATTATAACAATATTTAATGTATTCTAAAACGTAAATATTGTGAATTATATAATGAATTTGAAGGATGGGGAAGGTCACATGGAGTAAGCACATGGAAATTGGGTACGATAAAGATACGAGAAGCGAGAGACACGTTACACAGTTAATGACGATCCCAAAAAAACTATATACTCCTATTATAGTAATTAAAATCGTATATATCGTTTTTTTTTGCAACATTAGATCGACAAATTTGATCTGTAGTTTAAAATACACTTTTAAAATCTTTTATTTATGCTACTATAATATAGTGGATAAGAATTGAATCCTGATACTAAATCATTAGCTGGATCATCCTAACCACCAAATTGAAATTAACTTGTATTTAGAAATAGATAAATATAAAATCTATTTATTCTTACTTCTTTCACGAGACATGCTTTACTTTTTCATCACTCCAATACCAATCACTTAAACCTCGAACTTGGCTGTCATATAATTATTTATTTTATGGGTTTTTTTAATTCTTTATAACTTCAGGTACTAATCATGTATACGGTCAGTACTTCAAAAAACTTAAATAATACTCTTCTAATTAGTAGATAACCTAACCTTTGTAGCTAATGATAAATTGAATGTTGGTTGCTAATAGAAATTATTTTCTTAAATTAAAGGGGAAGTTCACATTTTAACATATTACACAATAGTGTATATAGGAACTAAATTTTAAAAAATTTCTTAGTAATTTTTCAGTCGAAATGGTAAGAGTAATTATGTAAATACAGTTTCATAAACTTTTATAATGATGTTACATTAGAGAAAAATGTTTAACATTATATAATTACATATACAAACCAAAAATATATAGTATTTTTATTCAAATTAGTATGTAATACATTCCAACATACACGAATATATGTTTTTTCCGTCATACGAATTGATGTTATTCATTTGATTTTATAAACATTTATTAGTAAAAACACCTCAATTAAATTTGTCGGTTGATTACATAAGTTGACATATCGCCCTGTAAAGCCACAAATTCATTACATCTTTTGTGAACGTGAAATCTATCTTTTTGGTTCTGTGTCTCTTTTTTCTTTGGTTCGATCTTTGACTATACTAAGTTTGCTGTTTTCTTATAACTTTTGTCTAAATGCGTCCAAGTTAGCTGTCTCTCTTAGCACATCTTAGATTTAGATCGATGTATTATTAATTCTTAGTCTTATTTTTCTCTAACACTCAATACTTTTAAGGGTTATGAAGAAAAAGATTAAATTTGATGCTAACATTATTAGAAACACATGCAATTCGTTAATTAAATCACTATCGTGACTTTCTAATTTAAATAAATTTTCCCTCACATGTCATGTAACATGATCAGTATGGGATCCCATCTCCTAAGATTTGGAATTTCCTTGGATTGTGATTACAATTATCTCAAATCATTATACATAATATCATAAAATACTAAATGAGAATACATTAATTTTTTTTTAACATATAACTTAAAATCTAAATTATAAAAAATGTTAGTAGTCAAGTGGTTGATTCCATATATGTTGTGTTCTTCACTAGAGTTTAAATTCAAAGAATGGTACCCATATAATATTATTTAGTGTTTAGGGTGAGTTTGAACTATAAATCGTATTTTTCGATGTAATTGTTGACAAAAAAAATTTTCATCATACTAATTTACATAATTTCATAGAGTTGAATTTCTATAGAGAAAACATATTCTTAACCATTTATCAAAAAACATATTTCTTTGATTTGTTATATGTGTTTTAAAGCATTAATTGTTTTTCCCTCTAGTTAGAACTTAAGTTTTCAAATTCAATAATCATTAACACAACTTATGAAATAAAAACCCCCACATTGCCTTTTCTATTCCATTAACTAATTATTTATATTTATTCATTTTGAATTTTTTTTAGTTTTTTTGGTTCCACCGCCGACGGTGATAAGGTAAGAGTTAATGAAAATATTAAATAACAACTTAAAATCCAAAAATGGACACATTCCTAAATTTTTAATTCGCAATTAAAACAAAATATTTTTTTACTTATTTACTAAATAAAAAAAATAACGACCCAATATAACGACCAACTTAAACACACGACATTAACACAACAGAGCAGAAGAAAGAGAAGACTATTCTCTTCTTCATCTCAAAATAACAAAAAAAATTTACTTTTTCTCTCAATCTCTTTCTCTGATACACACAAAAATGGCTGAGCTTGAGAATCCAAGTGTAATGTCGAAGCTAATAGCATTCTTATCTTCATTACTAGAACGAGTTGCTGAATCAAACGATCTGACACGACGAGTCACGACTCAATCACAGAGAGTTTCTGTGTTTCATGGATTAAGTCGACCAACGATAACGATTCAGTGTTATCTCGAGAGGATATTGAAATATGCGAATTGTAGTCCTTCTTGCTTCGTTGTGGCTTATGTTTATTTAGATCGTTTCACTCATAGACAACCTTCACTTCCTATCAATTCCTTTAATGTTCATCGTCTTCTCATTACCAGTGTCATGGTTGCTGCTAAATTCCTCGATGATCTGTAAGTTTCTAATTCTTTTTAACGATTTAGAATCGAGGGTTGAGCTTAGAATTCACAATCACAGTAAACAATTCAGATATTCTAATGGATTAATCAATTTTTTCCTCTGTTTTATGCATACTCTGTTTCTTCTGATTTGTCTGACTTTAAAAATAAAGTATATTTTTCAATCATTACCAAAAAAGGAAAGATTTGAGTCTGTGTTTCTAATGATTATATCAAAATTAACAGTTAGAATTGAGTCTTTGATTGGTTCAGACATCATAATGATCGATCAATCAATCAATCATTCCCCTATTTTATGGCTACTCTGTTTCTTCCTCTGAAAATTTGAATTTTGTGTCTTTGAGTTTAAAATTCTAAACATTTAATCGAAATTCTTCTCAGTCGAATGGTTAGAATGATCCAGGTAATGACTTGATATCTGAGCTTCGATTCCTTGCCAATACATTATATTAATCGAAATTAACAGTTGGAATTGAGGATTTGTTTGATTATGACATCATAATAATCAATCAATCAATTATTCCCCTGTTTTATGGTTACTTTCTTTTCTTTGGAAATTGAATTTCTGTGTCTTAGATTCAATTTTTGTAAACTTTTTGATTTGATCCTAAATTTGGTAATTTACAGGTATTACAACAATGCGTATTATGCAAAAGTAGGAGGAATAAGCACAAAAGAGATGAATTTTCTGGAGCTAGATTTCTTATTTGGGTTAGGGTTTGATTTAAACGTGACGCCAAACACATTTCATGCTTATTTCTCTTATCTTCAAAAGGAAATGACTCTTCTTCAACCTCTATCTCTCGTTGTTGTCCCATCAAGATCTGTCATTACCTTCAACGACGATGACGCTTCTCATCAGAAACAGCAACTAGCTGTTTGATTCTAATAAAATCCAAAAAAAAAAAAATCTAAAATCTTTTTTGTCTGGTCTCTCAAACGTTTTTATCAATTGTCTTTTTATTTATTTATGATGAATTGTGTAGTTGTAGATGATGATGTAGAGATTAGTCGGCAGGGACTCTTATCTTGTCTTAATCAAAATTTTGATTAAGAATATAAAAAGAAATTCTATAAGACCATCTTATTTTGTCCTCTGCATTCGGGTATCTGGTTTTTTCGAATTTTTGAGGTTTCGGTTCTATTGAATTAGGAACTGTTAGGGTATTTTTATTTTTCATATTAGATTTGCTTCGGGTAAATTGAGTTTCACTATTTTTATCCAAGATTTTATAAAATTTCAAAATATACTATTTTTAATAGGAAAACTCTAAATTTGCCAAAATTTAATAACAATATATCGAGTATATATTTGGTTTTTTAGTTTTTTGTTTGAATACAGGTTCAATTTTTGGAATTCATAGATCTATAGCCCATTCAAATATTTTGTTAAACCCGATTCATTTTAATTCAAGTCAGGTTTCGGGTAATTTGCGAAGTAATATCTTCAATCTCTCTAGATATATATTTAGTAATATAGATGTGGACAGATGAAGTAACACATCTTTACAGACTGGCTGGATAAAGAAGTTATATGTCAATAGTAACTCTAAACTTAAATAACAAAAAATACTGTTTGGTGCTTTTGAATGATAAGAATTGTTATGATTATGTCTATGTTTTGTCTTATATTCCAATTTACTAATGTCAGATCAGAAACATGGGTTAAAATTACTTTAGTAATTATAAATAGAAGGTACAATAATTGGGATTCGTGAATAAGATTTGTTGTTTTTGGTTCTATAAAGAGAACAAAAGGAAACATGTGCAGTGCAGAGCCAGAGTGTAACGATAGTGAAATCAGATTCAACTAGCCCATTTGAATAAAGCTCAGTGACTGTGACTTGTCAGAGAACTTATACACATTATGGTCATTGATAAATTGACAAAACAAAACCAAAAAACACTCAAATATACAACCCAAAAACACAGATCAATCAGGAGGTTGTTGTTATACTTCTTACAGGAGAGATTCTTGTCTTTTTGGCGAGCTTTCGTATTAGATTCGGGATTTGGCTCCCGCGATTGGTAATACGACGCTAATCACAGTGAAGAACAAGCAATACCTTTCAATGAAACTTGCAGCTCAAGGTAGAATGGAAAACCTTTTGTGAGTGAATTGATTAGTTGAATAGAGAAGAATCTAATCGAGTTTAAGAATATGAAAATACCGTAAGAAAACCATTGTCTTGATCGTAATATCGTTGTTCCTGCATAATAAACTGGTTTGGTTTTGCTTCCATTTAAGCTAATTACTTGACAATATCCATCAGTACAGTAATCTTCTTGCCAAACACCTCCAGGTGGACTTAACACAGCTTGATACGTAACTGTGGCTATCAGAATCGCGATAACTAGTAACACATTGCGAACTTCATTTGGTGAGACTCTGTCTTTCTTGTACTTAAGTAATCTAACCATTGTTTGTGAGTCATTAGAGTTTCTTCTGATTGTGTTGTTTCATTCTCTGTTGTTATTGTGTTGAGAGTGCTTGATCTTACAGCTCCTGCTTTACTGAGGATCTGATGAATCCCTGCATCTTCTGGCTCATCTCCAAAGTGAAATAACATATCAAGAGGTGTGAAAACCATTACAGTTTAAAGAGTTCACTTCAACGGAATCTCTTGGGATTGTGTTACTAGAACCAAGCAACAATTCAATAACCTGCAATCTCAGAGATAAGTCAATGAAAGAAACTGAGATTAAGAAACTAAATAAGATGGATCAATAGATACCTCGTATTGTCGTCTCTGAACAGCTAAGTGCAAGATCGTATTTCCTTCGTTATCTTTCTTATTCAAAACACAAAGCTTATCAAACTCCTTAATAAATTCCAACAAAACAACGAATCCATCGAACTGACAAAATCTAACTGCAAGATGAAACACTGTCTCTCCACGAGCAGTGATTTCTTCAAGAGATTTCGGATTTGCAGACACTAACTCATTAAGAACACAAACTCTTCCTCTCATAACAGCATGATGAAGTGGGATCTTTCTCTCTTTACCTTTAATCAAACATATCTGAACACTTAGCTTCTCCAAAAGCTCTTTAACGATTTCAACATGACCCATCGATGCTGCTATATGCAGAGGTGTAAAACCATCTTTGTTCAATTCTCTTCCGAGATTCTCGTTTATGTTCAACATTTCTTTGACGAAACTTAAGTGTCCATACATAGAGGCAACGTGTAACGGTGTTTCTTCACCGTTAATGACAATAGCTTCGAGAAGAGTTGGATCAGATTCCGTTGATCGGANCTTCGAGAAGAGTTGGATCAGATTCCGTTGATCGGAGTAAAAACTCGACGTCTCCGTTTCGAGCAGCTTCCAATAATGGATTCTTTGTCTCCATCTCTTTCTTCTCTTCTCTTCTGCTAAGTCAAAAGAATACAAAAAAACATCATTTCAACACTTTTAACTTGGTCAGAGTCAGAACATTTAAAACTCCTCACGTCTTCAAAAATCTTCATTTACTAATCTCAAAGTCAAATTCACACGAAAAAAATGATAGAATGTAGAAAAGCATACGTCGTGAGATTCTCTGCAGTATATTGGGCCTGGCCCAATACCAGTACCTCATTGAAGTTAAAGCCCAACAATTTAGAGGTATTAATTGGGCTTAGGTTAATCATCATAAATCATAAATAATGACTTTCTTAAATGCGAGTGAGTTAGAGAGACAAAAGTCAAACAAAAGAAGACGCCAAAAGCATAATTAAACCAAAGCCCCTAAAACGGCAAGAGCGGTTCGTTAGTCTACCTTACGCCACCTACCGGCTCCGTAAAACACGGTTCACGTTAGCCTCCAACCATGATGACTACGGTGGTTTTGTCTCAGAAATCAGCCGTTTTTTCTAATTTTAATTTTCACCGAATCACAAATCACTTTAATTCCACGTGTCATCCACGACGGTGCCCCCACCACCCTCCGCCACCACCGCTTAAGGCTTTATCACCAACTCCGCTAATATACGCTTCTATCTAACCTTATCCTCCGCCACCAACTCTTATCATACGCCTCTCCTCCACATACTGTCTCTCTCTCTTCCTTATCTTCTCGATATTACGTGATATCGCCGCCGCGAATAGCCATCGCTTCACAGCCATTTTTCTTCCTTCACAAGATCTGATCGCTTTCTCTTTCAATCCTTTAAATTCTGATATTATTTAACACCGATCCATGTCCGATCCGGATTCTCCGTTGACTCATGAACCAGATCCATCACTGGATCAGATCCAATCTCCTCCGTCCGTACCTCTCCTTCCGCCACCAACGGAACCACCGTCCGCCACCGATCCGAAGATCACCTCCGTCCCCGCCGCGTCTAAAAACTCTAGGCGGTTACCTCCGCCGTGTTGGTCTTTGGAAGAGACGATCGCTTTAATCGACGCGTACAAAGACAAATGGCTAGCTCTAAACCGTGGAAATCTCAAGGCGATTCACTGGGAAGAAGTTGCGGAAGCGGTTGCTGTTAGTTGTCCCGATGTGAAGCCAAAGAAAACGGCGATTCAATGCCGTCACAAAATGGAGAAGCTCCGGAAAAGATACCGTAACGAGATTCAACGTGCTAGATCTGTACCGGTGGCGAGATTTGTTTCCTCTTGGGTTCATTTTAAGAGAATGGAAGCTATGGAGAATAAACCAGAAACCAAGGCGATTAGCGAAAGTGAAGACGAGGATAACGACGGTGGGAATTACGAACCTCGGTATCAATTTAGTGGTGGTTCGTTCAAAAACGGTGGAGGAGGTTCAGTTACAAGGACAACGCCGAGGTTCTTCAACAGGAATGGTTACGGTGGAGCTAGTGGTGGTGTAGGGAGTAGTAGCAGCGGCGGAATGAGAATTCGGATACCGACGGGAGTAAGTATTGCAGAGCCAGGTCCGAGAATTCCTGGTAAGATTGATCAGAGATACACGGCGAATCCTATGAGTGTTAAACCAAGACCTGGTCGTGGTACTGGAGCTGGAGAATCGAATTACAGTGGTAGGGTTGTGAGAATTCCTGGAGGAGAAGAGAGAGTAGGAGGAAAACGAGGGAGAGAGATGATGATGAAAACGGAGGATGATGATGATCCAATGATGGAGATAGCAAGTGCGATTAAGATACTTGGTGATACATTGTTGAGAACAGAGCAAACGAAGATGGAAATGGCGAGAGAGATAGAAGCAATGAGGATGGATACAGAGATGAAGAGAACGAAGATGATATTGGATTCACAGAAACGAATAGTGGAAGCTTTTGCTAAAACAATGTCTGTTAATAATGAAGAGAAGAAGAAAGCCAGAGAAGAACACTTTCGTCATTAGCAGCTAACTCTTCTTAATTAAGACAATAAGTAATCAGTTTGTGTCGATTCAGAGTCTGTCTTTTAAATTATGAGTTTCATTAAGAGTTGTAAAACATTTTACTCTGCAATTAGATCATCTTTTGGATTCTGAATCAAAGTCCTAGAGATTGGAGTAATCTTTTGCTTGACTCTGTTATAAAGTGTATAAACTGGAAGTTCTAAGGTATCTCTGTTCTGTTCTTTCCAACATGAAAATAATAAAGAGAACTGTGATCTTAACTTAAGCTTGCGGCCTTGTTGTCTCTTCAACAGAAGCATCCTTTAGTTGTCCCAGAGAGAGAGAAGAAGCTTCGGATCTAAACAAAAAGTAATGCAAATCTGAAACTTAGCTGAAAAAACCATTTTTGCTTTGGATTTCTAGCAGAAACCTTTATAAACTGATGGATCAATACAAACACAGCTAAATCCGTCCATTATTCGAGAGAAAGAAGGATAAAAACAAAAACAAAAAGTAAGAGAGGTAAATACATCACGAGTCTAACAACTACGAACCATCTCTATAAAACTCGAGCTTCTTCTATCATCCCACCTGAAAAAGATGTAAGTGCATTCATTTTCCATTAATACTCTTCCACATGTCCTCTAAAATTTCCCAGGGTCACACCAAAGCTGGCTTTGAATCCTTTTTGCAGCCAGTAGCTTCTTTTCTGCACAACTTTGCATGGCCACCGAACCTCCCATTATTTAGCAAAATCTGTTAAACTTAACGTTATTATCATACACAATTGTTCCCACAGTTCCTAATCAGACCTTTAAAGAGGAGATTTATGGCATATATGCCTTCCAACAAACTAAGAGAGAGCAAAAAAATATAGATGCATCTAGAAGATGGAAGAAACTAAAGATTACCACTTACTTACATTTAGTAGTATGATCCTGGACCACCGCCTGAGTAACTACTACCACCTAAGCCACGGCTTGAGTATATTGAAGAATATGAGCTACCTCCTCCCTGCAAATCCAATAATAATATGTTACACAACTTCACTTTCCAAAACAGAAAAAACGAAAATTATAGTCGCTTACATCTCTTCTGGGTAAATCGCTACCATAACTTGATGGGTACATCCCTCCCACATCGCTGCCACTGTAGGAACCTGAAGAAAAGCAATATTATGGAATTATAGCCATGAAAAGTTTTGCATCTTGATGAAGTATGGATTTATGTTAAGCCTCAACAGATAGCTCTATAATCCAACCTCCATAATCTATTCCTTGACGACTGCTGTACGGGCCACGCGAGTCATGACTTGACAAAGCATTTCGGCTGCTTCCATATCCTAGACTAGATCTAGGAATCCTACACAAAGATGGAAGTAAGAAAAAATACACTTTACACAGAGAAAATTGCAAGCAGAGATAACTGAAGACACCCAGAGAAGAACATACCGTTCCCCATAGGACTCCCCATATTGAGATGGGACAAGCTCATAGTCCACACGTGCTCTTGAATGACGAACATCAACGTCAGCGTAACGGGGAGGAATATCATCCTGTGTAAGTGAATAATGAACACTCGTTTAAGTAAACAATCATATAGTCAAAAAATAGAAAAAAATTAAAGAATGAAATAGTTGAAGAAGGGAATAAATCAGACCAATGCAGCATATGGACGCTTTGATCCAGGAAGAGGTTCATAAGCACGAGGTCTTCCTTCACTATAACTTGGAGGTCTTTCAAATCTTGGATTGTAAAGGTCATCAGCGAATGGCCTCCTCATTTCAGAGCGAGAAGAACTTCTAGGAAGATCAGAATAACCAGAACCACGAGGTGCATAATCATCTCTGTAAGACAGATGCCTCTCAGGAGAAAGTCTGGAACTATAGCTCACAGCTGGTCTGCTTCTTGGAGGAGGAATATCATCACGCCGACCATAGTCCCTCTTCAAGCTAGCCTTTGGATACAGAGGAACTGCAAAACAGAATATCGAAGATATGATCAGACACATCAGCACAAGAGAGGTTTAAGTATAAACAAGATAACTGAGCAAGGACAAACAAGTCCAATAGTACCTGGAGGTCTTCTTTCGTATGACCTAGCAGGTGGTGGCAAGGGCCTAGCTCTTGCAGGTGGGGGTAGAGGTGGGCGTGGACGTCTACTTCTTGGTCCAGGGGCTCTCTTTGCACCAGAAGGAGGAGCCCGAGATCCAACACCTCTACCACTCCGAGAGGAAGCATTGCTGCGAGGTGGCAGTCGAGCAAATGAACTCCTTCCAGATCTTCCAGTCCCGTGCCTAGACCGGTGCTCTGACCGGCTGGACTGTCTGCCTTTGCTTGCTTTCTGAAGTGGTCTAGATAAGCGCGCTCTCACTTTTACCTGGAGAAAAAAGAGGTATTAAAAAGGAAGATACTTGCGCATGTAAGGAAAAGGCATTATGAAATACGCATACCTTGTCCTCTCCTTCACCTAGCTCTGAGTTGCTGATGATTTTGGCACAACTCACAGCAGCCTCATGAGTATCAAAAGTTACAAAGCCGAAATCTTTCCTCCTTGCTGATGGCATATTACGGGCAAGCTCAATTTTTTCAAGTTTACCATATCTTTCCAGAAGGTTTCTAACATGTTCTTCATTCCATGAAGGTGACAAACCATCTATGAAGATTGTCTTAACCTGTAGCACCAGAAAAACAATGAAACTAAGTACTATGAGCAGATGGATATAATAGATTCACCAACAATTTCTAATCCAGTATCTAGCATATAATTAGAGGGCCAGTTGGAAGTTGTATTCTGAGTGAGTCTGTTTTCAATATCGGCATAGAGAATTCTAAGTCCCCATCCAGAACCTATAAATAAAAATCCTATTAAATGAATACGGGGTACCCACGCCTGTTCCTATAAACTCCTCCAACGCTCTAAAGAAGACATAGTAGATGAAAGCTGCAAGAAATAAATGATCCTGCGTTGGAGTACCTGTGCCATTATCTCATCCTCCGGGTCTAAGAAGGAATCTGCAAAAGAGACCTTTGCAGGTTTCTCAACTCCAAACATCACATCTTTTTTGAGGAGACGTTTGTGAGCATCCATAGCATCCGAGCGAGATGAGAATTCCAAAAAGGCAAACCCTCGATTCATGTTGACATTGTTGGTGTCCTCTACCAACGCTATATCATCCACATTCTCAACGCCATAGTGTCTCAGCTTCTCCCTCAACTAGAACAACAGCAAAGACCTGATGGTCAAGATTACCACGTAACTGTGGAGTGGGGTTTAATTGACATATCTACGGACGCCCAAATACTTACAGCTTCTGGGGTCCATGTCTTGCATATGTTACCAATGAAGAGGGTAGCATTATCTTGGCTTGCAATTACACCACACTTTTTACCATTGATCTGCAGTCCCAATGACCAAGAAGAGCATGATATACAATGCAAAGCTACACAAACTCTCCATCAAATACTAAAGTGTAGATGATTACCATTGGGCTTTTAAGCTCTTTAACAGCTCGTTTTGCCTGTTCCACAGTAGCAAAACGCAAGAAAGCAGAACCCTTGCTCTTCTTTGTCTGAGGATTCTTCAAAATCCTAATTTCAGTCACCTCGCCCACGTGACCAAACACTTTCTTTAAGTCCTCCTCTGTAACACTTTTGTCCAAACTTCCCACAAATACTTCAAACTCCTTACGCTTACGTCTCTCATGGAGAACATCGTCATGCTCTTCTTCTTCCACATCATTACTTTCTCCGTGCTTGATTTCTTCATTAGCATGTCCATCATCATAATCTCCACTCTCAAGCTCCTCTGGACCATCTCCAATCCCGTCTGCAAGCTCACCTAATTCGTCCTCGACCTCAATCTCCTCCTCCAGTTCTTCGTCCTCCTCATTTACCATTTCATGGTCGTCCTGTCCCAATTCTCTTTCTTCAAACTCCTCCCCATCATAGTCTTCAGGCTCATAATCTGGTTCATTGTCATCTAAATCCAATCTTTCGTCTTTTCCGAAATCATCCACAGAGTCCTTTACCTCTGTCTCCTCTGCGAGTAAAAGCGAGTAAAACATCTAGACTATTCGAGGTAGCCTAAAGTGTGTTCAACGTTACGTCTATCTTCCACATAATTTCTAGCAGTCAACCATAATCTTATCATCCAAATTAAAACCAAATATTCTATGGTCAGATATGTCGGAAGCAGTCACAAACTTTCGTCAAAGGGAAACTTCAATCCGACACGATAATGAATACGATACTAAAGCTAACTAGATGATACGAAACAAAATTCAAAACAACGGAATTAAAACAAGGCTCGAAAAAACTTACTTTTCGACAGACCAACGCCTTCTATATTCGCTGCAGCTTCAGAATCATCGAATGAATCCGATGGCTTCAGCCCATCTACTGAATTCTCTTCCTCGATAGATTTACCTACCTCCGGTGTCTCCTCCTTCGCTTCCAATGCATCGGAGCCAGATAGCTCTCCGATATTAACAATATCTTCATGGGAAGGTTCCACCGATGCATTCTGCGCCTTGAGCGTCGATCTCGTAAGCCTACCGCCTCGTCTCGCGGCGCCTCCCCTCTTCACAACCTTTGGTGGCATCGCTTTCTTAATGCTTTACTAACCAATTGAAATCAACTAAATTCGAAGATGAAAGACCAGAGATAAGCCACACGATTATCGGTATTGAAGAACCCTAGCTCAACGGATCAACAATGGTATTGAAATCGAGAAAGAGAAGAAACCCTAATTAACGGAGAGATGATAGCCAGAGCTTGTTGGACTAGAAATAAATAAAATAATGAAATTAAGATATCTGATTAAAAATAAGAAAACAAAAGACGTGGCGATCAAGCTTTTAATCCGGATGTTCAATATAAACAAAAGCGGTAGGAAATATGGGCTGAAGGCCCAGCTAAAGATTTAAATTTATATGGGCTTTTTGCTCGTGTTGCTAATGATTTAAATCTATATGGGCTTTTTGCTCGTGTTGACCGAGTATTAAGGTGGTTTTCATTGAGTTCCGGTACGGATTCAACCAACATTGTTCTCATATTGAACAAGAAATACACATAAGTTCTATAAATCATACAAAAAAGCGCAAATATACAATTTTGTAATTGAATCAATCGGATTAAAATACAAAATCATGGTAATTTAAAAATATAGTAAAATTTTAAAACTCTATTATGTGAAAATGTGGTGGATCCTCACAATTGAAAATATCATAATCCTATAAAAATATAATAGTTTTCTATAGCATTCAATTGCATGATTGAACTTTACCAAGATCCAACCATATATCATTTCCAATAGTTTTAGTTCACAATCATATAATTAAATCTAACATAGTTAATGTAGAGTAAATTGTATATCAACAGAAATTACCACAATTTATAATTACGAAGAAAAATATTGATACATTGAGACGCTTCTGCAATCTCATGAAACCAAAAGTGATTCGTAACCAGTCCAATCATTCTACACCAAAACTTTGGTGTCATTACCATCAACTCTCAATTCTTTTTATACAAGCTAATTTTCCATAATATTCACCTAGTACAACTAATCAAACTTTGTCAGAATACAAACCATATAACACTTTTTCATAGTTTTTTAGAATACATTGTTTATAACCCATATTTTTCTTTATTATCTATCATTAGGCAGCTCAGATTTCATACAAAAATCATACGATTTCAGTTGTTGTCATTTGCATATACAATAATTTTAGAACTTTTTATTATTTGAATACAACTAATATTTATAAATAATAGGTTTTCTAGGTTTAGGTATTTATTAACCTAACTATTATTCATTGTAGTTAGAGATGGAGAGCGTAGACATTGTATTATTAGGTGGAGGAGGAAAACGAGAGAATGAGTGAATATTTCACAAGTATTGTGGTTTTATACAATTCGGTTTCTGTTATAGCCAAAAACCAAAATCCTGTTTATCATCTCCACTTCAACTATTCAAGTATATTCGGTAAAATCAGTTTATATCAATGAAAGTTATTCATTTGTCTTACACAAATGAAACTTAGCTCATAACTCTGGTAACACAACCTTAACTGCAAGATCAAACTCTTATAACGAATCATTAGGGAACTGCAGATTATGATCCACTAGTCGTTCATAAACTACAGATTATAAAAAACACTATAAGATTTAAATGAAAGCAAAGCCAGAGATTTGAGTAAACCAGTCAAAGAACATGACAGAAACTAATCTTTCTCTTTGGTTTCTTAGTCTTTGAAGGAGGCTGTAAAACTACTTTTATGGCTGCATCAAACACGCTTTTTACATTCTGCACGATCATCATAATCCTCACAAGTTAGCAGATTGAGCTGCACAAGATTTGGTCCAAGTGTAAAATGTAAGTCAAGCGTTACCAGTTGTGTTTTTGAGCTACACTCTATATATGCTAATGCTCCAATCTCCTTTCTAAGCTCTTGACCCTTATAAAAAAAAAACAACCTTTGAGGTTATAGAAGAGCTTAATTCTGATCATACATATAGAGAAGAATCTCTTAAGGAAACATACTTGTTCTGTGGAGATTGTGCAAGCACCTGGATAATCTATTGGGAACTGCTTGTCCTCTCTAAGATCTGCAAGACAAAGAAATTTGATACTACATTACATGACTTTACACTTGTCAATGTGTAATTCCTAACACTCAAGACACAATGAATATCACATATTTGTTTCTTCAACCTAATTTAGTTCCCACAAGAACAATAGGCACATTTGGAGCATAATGTCTCAGCTCAGGAACCCACTGCAACAGAAAACCAATCCACAAGTCCATGAGATGATGCGGTAAACTTAGATTGAAAGGAAAAGGAAGATAATGTTAAACCTTTTTAGCAATATTCTCAAAGCTAGGCTTGCTAATAAGTGAGAAAGCAAGAATGAAAACATCTGCTCCTCTGTAACTCAATGGCCTAAGTCTATTGTAATCTTCTTGACCTGTAAACCCCAAAAGATATACCACAAAACCCATCACTAGTCTGATTATAGTGTAGTAAAAGTAACATTTAGACATTAACCTATTGTTGAAGATATAAATCTAAATACAAGAACAATCAGAGGTCTTTTTTACCAGCAGTATCCCAAAGACCCAGATTGACATTTTTGCCATCAACTACAACATTTGCACTGAAATTGTCGAATACTGTTGGAACATAATCCTGTGATAACAAGATCAACAGTCACAAAAACACCCAAAAGGCATCAAAAAGCAAACCAAAAGAGAAAGAGAGAAGATGTATATATACAGTGGGAAAAGTGTTGCTTGTATAGGAGATTAGAAGACAAGTTTTGCCCACAGCTCCATCACCAACAGTGACACACTTTATAAACGTTGTAGCTGTTGTAGTTGATGTTGTTGCTGCAGCCACTGAAGCTGACATTGATGGAGAAAACTCGGTTTTTTCTTACTCTTTCTTTCTGTGTGTATCTGGTTTAAGTGGAGAAGGAGAATGAGAATTGAAAGGAAAAGCTGCAAGATTTTTGAAAGAGTGGAAAAAGAGGAGTCAACTTTAATTTGAGCTGTCAGAGAGGCAAAAGAGTATTTTTTTAATTCGGTGGGTTTGTTTTTTTCTCCATTTTGAATGCTTTTTATTTCATCTTTGGTCCCAAAATCTTATTGTACCCCTTTCTTCAATATTACTTCAAAACAAATTAAAATCAAAGGTCCACTTCTTTCCACCAAAATAGATACAAAAAATGCAGTCAATAAACATTTAACAATTAATGTAATGAAAATAAGTATTTTAAATTATATTTCTTCCGTTTCGCAAAGAGTGTCATTCCAGAAAAAAAAATATATTTTACAAAGAATGTTTATTCTACAATTCCAATACAATTTTTACATATAATTCCAATTTAAACCTCTAATCAAAATTAATGATACAAAATCTAATTAATTATTACCTATAATGATTAGGGACATAAAAGAATTTTAGTATTGTTTCTTAATTTATATGAAAAAAAATTAGAATAACACCTTTTTAAAATCGGAGAGAGTATAATTTTATACCACAAATTGTTATTTTATATAACCTTGATGGTTTGATATAAAGTTGTGTATTATATAGAAACTGGAAAGAGCTATATAAATATCTTATGAAGTACACTTATACAAATATGATTTAAGGAAATTCGAACTTAAGTAACATATTACTATTATTGTGAATCTTTTATCACAAATGTGTTAGCTACTTCAAAAAGTTTTGGAATAAAAATTTTAGACAAATGAACCACCAAACACATCATTATTAACAATAAGCAAAGGCAAGTCAATTATTACAATCTTGTTGATACACAAATAAATAAATATTTAAACTTTATGATTCCTTTATTCCTAAGATATAATATAGAATCATAGCCTCCTCCCTCAATACAAAAGTTTCCTTCCATATGAAAATTTAATTCTCCACAAAAGTTAAGAATACTCACTCTCATCAGGCCCAATAAAGGCCCATTTGTAAATAGAGCAAACTAACAAAATAAAAATAAATAAATAAATGATAAAATCAAAGAGAAGAAAACAAACAGTAGAGAAGAGAATGGAAAAAACCACAGGAAAAAGCAGAGCACTCATTACCTCTTTTCTTTCTTCTACTCTCTGATCCAAATATCATAAAAATAAAAATTCTATTAAACAAAATCTAGATTTCTCCGCCTCTCTAATGATAAGAAAGTCGAAGAATTTAGGAATCTGAAGCTTAAAGGTTAAGATTTTTTTCCTGGGGAATCGAATCGAGTTATGTACAAAGGTCGTACTGGAGGAATAATGGGTGGTGGTGGATCATCGAGATCGGAGATCCTTGGTGGAGCTATTGATCGAAAACGAATCAATGATGCTTTAGATCAACATCTCAAAAAAACTTCACCTTCAACATCTAGGGTTTTCACTTCTAAAGACAAAGATTTTTTTCCTTCAACTTCTTCCACTGCTAAATCTCAGCTTCATTCTCGCTCACCCGATGGTTTAATTTCTTAAATCTCAGTTAATTTTGTGTTGTTTAGATTTCTGATTTGGGGTATAGTTTTGATTTTGATTTTGTTTTGTTTTCAGTTGAATCTGAAACGGATAGTGAAGGATCGGATGTGAGTGGTTCAGAAGGTGATGATACTTCGTGGATCTCGTGGTTTTGTAATTTGAGAGGGAATGAATTTTTCTGTGAAGTTGATGAAGATTATATACAAGATGATTTCAATCTCTGTGGATTGAGTGGTCAAGTTCCTTATTATGATTATGCACTTGATCTCATTTTAGATGTTGAATCATCAAATGGTAAGTGAATGGTTTTGTTAATGTATTTAGGTTTACTTTCTCTGATGTTTTGTGTGTAATTTAGGGTGAATTTTGATTAAATTAGGTGATATGTTTACTGACGAACAAAATGAGATGGTGGAATCAGCTGCTGAGATGTTATATGGTCTTATTCATGTTCGTTATATCCTCACAACTAAAGGAATGGCTGCTATGGTAATATGATGAGTTCTTTTGTATCCATGATTACATCTTTGTTGTTGATTGGTCTTTGAGATGACATCTTTTACTGAATTGAATTGTAGATGGAGAAGTATAAGAACTATGATTTTGGAAGATGTCCAAGAGTTTTCTGTTGTGGGCAATCTTGTCTTCCTGTTGGACAATCTGATATCCCGAGATCGAGCACGGTGAAGATATACTGCCCGAAATGCGAAGACATCTACTACCCGCGATCTAAATACCAAGGCAGTATCCTTTTTTCCTTTGTTCAAAGAAGCTTTATCTCATTATAACATAACCTGATGCATTCATTCATCTGTTGTTTGCTTGCATAACTTGTTGGAAGACAAGAGTGTTGTCCACTTGTCTCAGTGTGTGATTCCTTAATGTCTATTGCAGACATTGATGGAGCTTACTTTGGAACTACCTTCCCGCATTTGTTTCTCATGGCTTATGGGAACATGAAACCGCAGAAGCCGACTCAAAACTATGTTCCTAAAATCTTTGGCTTTAAGGTACACAACAAGCAATGATACTCTCTTCTTTTACCAGTCCAATGGTTGAATACAATCTCGGTGGCTCAACCACCCTTCTTGTGGTCGACACTGCGTTTGGAGGATGAGAAGAGCTAATGATAAAACAAAAAGGTCGACACTTCAGAGTTTTTCACAATGTAACCTCGGAAATTCTAATTAGAATCCTCTCTATAAAACTGTTCTTTGGTGGGTACATGGGTCTTAGAGAATTCTTTACCTGTGAGTAATCAATTAAATCATTTACCAAATGATTGGATTTTGCTTAACTGTTGTCTATAATTGATGAGAATTTTATATGTATTTTCCTACCTATCTTTGAGTTTCTTGTGTTACAAGGGATTATCTTGTTTCCTACGTTAATCCGCTGATAATGTTACAGAGTGTTTTAGTTCTCCTCAGTACCCTCCTGATCAAACACATAGGTTCGAAATTGCCATTAGAGACCTGTTTGATTCTGGAATCATGATCATGAATTCAAAGAAATAGCTTTAGATTAAAATTAAGAATAGAAACACAAGAAACTCCGTTTGGATAATCCATTTGGATGATGTTCTTTTCTTCATTCGAAAATTCTATTTGGATAATGCATTTGAATGAAGTTATGTTTCTTTGTGCATTTATATAAATTAGTTGGATGTAATTTGTAACCAAATGATTAAAAAGATATGCTTTATGTTAAAAAAAAATATTCATGAAGAGCAGAGAGAATAAAAAAGAGGAGAGGGAATAAAAAGAGGAGTGAGAGTAAAAAAGATGAGAGAGAGTAAAAATAGGAGAAAAAGTAAAAAAGAGGAGAGAGCAAAATGAAGAAAGTGAGTAAAAAAGTGGAGAGAGAATAAAAAATGGAAAAAAGAAAGTAAAAAAGATGACAAGGTAAAAAAAAGGAGAGAGAGTAAAAAAAGGATAGAGAGTGAAATAGAGTAGATTGAGTAAAATAGAGGAGAGAGAGTAGAAAAGGGAGAAAGAAATTAAGAAAGGGGAGAGAGAAATTAAGAAAGAGGAGAGAGAAAGAAAAAATATGAGAGAGAAAGTAAAAAAGAAGAGAGATAGTAAAAAGAGGGGAGAGAATAAAATAGAGGAGAGAAAATAAAAAAAAAGGAGAGAGAAAGTAAAAAGAGGAAAGAAAGTAAAAATGAGAAGAAGAAAATATGTATTCTCTACCAGTTCATCTCCATCCGAATGCACCATTCAAAGTCATCTGAAATTTTTAAAAATTCTTGATGAGTTTGATAAGACTATTCCGGATAAAGCACATTTAAGTGTCTAAAAGAACAACGATTTTCATCTGGACAAAAAACAAGGGTTATTTGAAGACCTGATTAGGTCTGGAAAGTGGGAAAGTGTCAATGGCTCATATACATGGGCTCTTATAGGCCCATTTTAGGCCCAATAAGAGCTATCACTTTTATACAATTCATAAGAATCGCCGACGCTCTTAGTTACTACTTCAAGCATACCGCAATGGCCAAATCTTTATACATTTGTGTTTGGAATTTGTAAACGACTCTGAATAAAGACAAATTTTCCGTATCACCTGGAACTCAGTGAGACTCAAACATAAAAGCCTGAGATCTTAACAAGCAACAACACCAGAATGAATAAATTATATCGATTTATTTAGATAATAGAAATTGAATTTACAGAACATTTATGCTCTGTTTCTTGAGGAACACTAAACAAAATTTTAACCCTCAAGGAACAAAACCATCACACCAACCCAAAACAAATGGCATCTTTCTTCTCTCTCACACTCCCAAAAGCCAAATCTCCACATTCATTTACATAAAACCAGATCTACAACTTCTCATATTCCAATATCGGAATTTAAATCACCAACTTTCCCCTTTTCAATCTCCGATCCAGCAAAAGATAATAAGAAACAGAGCAGGTTATTATAGTTTTGGGGTTTTGAAAGATAGGTTTTAGACAAAAAGGGTATATATTTATACGAAACTATTTGTTTGGTAATAAAATTTCTACTAAGCCACGACCAAAGTTCCTGTCCGTACGGTATTTCCGGTAGCAGATTCTTTAGTTTCGTTAGATTTTTTCCGGAGAGATTTTGAAGAAGTTTTCCAACGTTTCTCTTGAGCTTCATCAGATTCAATCTGTTCTTCTCTACACTCTTTGCTACAAAACGCTTTATCTCCTCTGTAAATTAGACCAAAAAACAATCAAAATCAGATCAATTTAACCATTTTCATAACTTTCAGATCCAGTTTTGTGTTATTAAATCGAATCAATACCTGTACATGAAGATATCTGCGTTAAGACCAAGATGTTTACGACAAAGAGAACATGATTCCAAAAAGTGTGGCTCTTCACAACCCAAAAAACCAGAGTAATAAGAAGCCATTTATGCTTAATTACTGATCTTAAAAAACAAAAGCTTAAGCAGAAACAATCAATTCGAGAAGAAGAAGGAGAAGGAGGAAGAAGCAGGTTGATTTGGTGGTTCTATATAAAGCCAGCTATGGGACTTTCTGGTTGACTTGAATGAATCACCTGTGTCACGGACCACTTTAGTTACTGTACTCTACAATAAATCTTCACCGTTCATTTAATACGGAATCTCCATCTCGAAAGATCTATTCGTTAATGCTCAATAATTCATTACATTTTATTTTATTATTGTCTTTTTGTGGGGGTAAAATTCTCTTTTTGATTATTTATTTACACAATATTAAAGTTACAAATACAATGAATCAAACTCTTTGTAATTGTCCGTACCAGTTAATTTGTTTGTTTCGAGTAAAATTTATAATTTTTTTTCTCATTCGAGAAATAAAGAATATAAATATATAATTTTATTTTATATTTTGTATTACAATAATTTAAGTGGATCTCGTTGGACAAGGGGATATAAAAACAAGTCTTGTGTTAGTAAGATTCGTTGGCCACAATAACATTTTTGATGGACTTTTTTCCAAAAACATTAAATGAAAGTTGCTATTATTTATTTCATTTTTGATATTTTTTACTAAAATAATTTTTTATTTTATTATTTTCCAATTTGTACTTTCTGCTTTCTTAGGATTCATTTCGCCTGGACAATGTTTCAATCCATGAGTGTAATTAATAATCACCTCTCTATGCTTTACTTGTGCTTATATGTATTTCATTAATCTCGTAGTATTAAATTGTGGACAGTAACATTTTTTATTATTATTACTATAGTGAAGTGAATAAAGTACATTCGTATTTTAGAACAAGAGAGAATCTTCTTCGTACACGTGTATGTGTCAAGTAAAACATCCAAGATTATATTATATATTATACAGAATTCTAGAAATTGTTAAGTCATATGAAAAAATAGAATCAGGTACACATTAGATTCATTTTATAAATTTCAAGTATATGTGATTTTAATGTTTTATAATTAGACGAAACAAAAGACTTTTGACTTTATAAATTGAAAAGAAGGAAACTTTAGTTTTTATTATGTTAATTAAATAAGATCACGTCAAGAAACTGAATGTATCTGAGTAAGCAATGACTCACATTACGAACGGCAAACCAATAATGAACATTAAAAATATAAATAAAATAAACAGCTTTCACTATTATAAATAAAAAAAGTGTATTAATACATACAAAATCAGAGGTGTTTTGTGATCAATTATTATAAAATTCCAAAAAAGAAAGAAAAAAAAAACATAATTGGTTAGGACCACACAACTTGTCGAGTGGGAAAATATGGAACCCACAAGAGTTTGGGAATATCAAACTAAGAGCTGAGTAGACAAAAGAATTACTCTTTGTTTTTTTAATATGAATAATTAGTAATGGTTCGATATCCGAATCCAACCCGAACTAAAAAGAAACTAATTGCATTCGACGAAATATCCAAATAGATTTCTAGATTATGTATCCAAAACAACAAAACTCGAATCTGAACTACAACTGAATAAAAAATCGTATAAATATTGGAACTTTTTTTATCAAAAAAATAATATTGAAATTTTAAGAAAATTTGTTTAAGATACCCGAGTCTAAATTTCAATATGTATTTGAACTGAACTTGACCCCAAAAAAAAAATATATCAATGAATTTGAACTCTATTGAACCGAAATATCTAAAAACTCCAATCCAAAATCGAACGGATACTCAAATATGTAACCGAATGCTTAAGTCTAATCAAACAAAAAGCTGAGTAGATAAAAGAAAAAATGTAATTTTTTTTTGCAATCTTACTCGATTCATACCTAAATTATTCTTATTGGAGCTTGCGGGATTTGAACCCTATTTGATACCAAATTAGATCAGAAGCAAACTAACTAGCCACCAAGTTATTGACTGACGAAAGTTTTTTTTTTTTAAACGAATAATTAGTAATGGGACCCACAATCACCTCTCTTTAGGCCCAATAATCAACGTCCTTGTCTCTCGGGCCCATGACAGCTGCCTTTGTACCCCGTTTTGCCTTACCTATTTTTATTTTTTAACACGTGCGGTGACCTCCGCTCGTGCGCCAGCTCAGCTCTACGTGGCGGTTAACTGAAGGTCTTACGGTTGCATGGGAGTTAAAATCTGATTTTTTTAATCAACGGTGAAGATTCGATCTAAAAGATTCGTCGGGAAATTTTATTAATTTAAAAATAATAGTAGCCGTTGATCAATTTTAAGATTGGCTAGCTCTAGACTCAAGCCACTAGCTACTTTCTTTTGGGCGGTTACTAAAGGTAGGTAGGAGTAGGACTTTTACATACATCGAAAAACCAATTTCATTTATTTCTAATTAAACCGGTTTATACCGAGATTTATTAACAATTACGGGTTATCGCCATGTCATATATTAAACCAATTATCTAGTGCCATGTGTATAACTCCACGTAAAACATAAAATGGGCCTAAAATAGGCCCATAATACTGGGTTTTTGTAATTAACGGTCCTTAATGTTTTTCAGTCTACTCAAAGACGAGATGGACCGCCGGAGGAGCGGTGACCGGCAGCTTCTCTTATGGTTCTTCGCCGTGGCAACCACCGTGAAACTCCTTCTCATCCCGTCGTATAGAAGTACTGATTTCGAGGTTCACCGTAACTGGCTTGCTATTACTCACTCTCTCCCTCTTTCGAAGTGGTACTTCGACGAGACTAGCTCATGGACACTCGATTATCCTCCTTTTTTCGCATACTTCGAACGCTTCTTATCGATTTTCGCGCGTCTTGTAGACCCGAGGATCGTAGATCTTAAATCAGGACTTAATTACAGCGCCGAATCTGTAATTTACTTCCAACGAATCAGTGTGATCGTCTCGGATCTATGTCTTCTTTATGGTGTTTACAGATTGACTAAAAAATTGGAACCGGTTAAGCAAAATCTGATTTGCGCATTGGTGATTTGGTCTCCGGGGTTATTGATTGTAGATCACATTCATTTTCAGTATAATGGATTTCTATTGGGTTGGTTACTGCTTTCGATTTCGTTTATGCAAGAAGACAGAGATCTATTGGGTGGGTTTTTATTCGCCGTTCTTCTATGCTTTAAGCATTTGTTTGCCGTTGCTGCTCCGGTTTACTTCATTTATCTCCTTAGGCATTATTGCTGGTCGGGTTTAGCAACTGGTTTCCGACGGCTTGTAACTATTGGTGCTGTGGTTGTGGCTGTTTTTGCTGCCGCTTATGGACCTTTCATCTACCATGGACAGGTTAGCTTAGTTCTTCTTTCTTTTATGGACGATAGTTTTGTTCTCTCCCATGATCTGTTGTTTTCTACAATATTTGAAATTCTCTAGAGTTCTAGTTGAAGACTCTAATGTTATTCATGTATCTAGGAGATCTTAAGTCACCTTTTTACTGTTTAATTTTGGCAAAGTGTTTAGTATTTGTTGGAAATTTGGTGTTGGAGACTATGAAACTACTGTCGTAGTCGTAGACACCTCTGTTCCTTGTTGATCTCATGAGTGATTTGTCCTGTTCGCGGAATAAGTCAATGCTGATCTTTGAATCAATGGGAATGTAAGCTAGTTTAATCAGTGAACCCATCTGTATCAAGTCAAACCTTTTACTGAATAGTTTTGTTGAGAAATCATCATGTTTTTCCTCACTGTATTGCAGATACAGCAAGTCATTAGTAGAATGTTTCCTTTCGGGAGAGGATTGTGCCATGCTTACTGGGCACCTAATTTTTGGGTTTTCTATATAATCATTGACAAAGGGCTTGCCTTTTTCCTGAGAAGGCTTGGATTTGAAATTCAGATTCCTTCCGCGTCTTTCACTGGTGGATTAGTTGGTGATTCTTCACCTTTTGCAGTTCTCCCTCAGGTACTACTTTCTGTAATCATACTTTTGTCTGTCTACCTGTCATATCTCATGATTCTTATAGTCGATCTTATATTCTTGGACTGGTTAATGACAGATCACACCATTGACAACATTTGCAATTGTACTACTTGCTATAACTCCTTGTCTCCTGAAAGCCTGGCTAGAACCACATCCCAGGCGTGTTGCTAGATGGATAGCTTATGCTTATACATGCGGTTTTCTGTTTGGGTGGCACGTCCATGAGAAAGCATCCCTTCACTTTACCATTCCACTTGCAATTGTTGCTGTGCAGAGTCTAGAAGATGCTAAACACTACTTTCTGGTTTCCATAGGTACGTACTATTTTAATCCGAATCAACTTTGCAGATAATCAATTTTTCCATGCACTAATATGTTTTTTTCTCCTGCAGTTTCTTGTTATTCGCTCTTTCCACTCTTATATGAGCCGCAGGAATACTTGATTAAGGTTCTATTGCTGTTATTGCACTCCATGGTAATGTGGCTTGGGTTTGCAGCTCAATACGCAGACGATAAGACTCGGAAGAAAGAGAGTGGTGAAATCAAGAGCAGGTTTAAGATTGGATGTTTTGAGAAGTGCTATCTAATGGGTTTGGTAATACTAGAGATGGTAACTCAATTCTTCCATCCATATTTTCTAGGTGATAAATTACCATTTTTGCCTTTAATGTTGATTTCAACATATTGTACCGTTGTTATTATGTACTCTTGGATTTGGCAGCTTCGGAGGATTCTAACATGACTTATAGATTCTTGTCGTAGTGACTTGAAGTATTTGATTCCAATAAACCTAAAAGCTTTTACATCAGTTTGTCTTCAGGACATAATTGTTCTGATCTGTTACGTATACAGAGGATATTCTCGTACTTTAATATCTCTTCTAAGAGATAGACGACAATTGGGTCTTAATGATTAAATGGGCCGTAATATTGGCCCAACTTCAAACGGAAGACGAACCAATGAAATCTCTCGAGCTAAAGTAGCGACTGACGATCACTCAGATCTGCTTGTGCAAAATCTTATCTCGCATTTCCATGGCTTCCAGTTCAGAGGAAGACGATGAAGTCTCTTCCGAGAGATGCGGAAGCTACAGTCCTAGCGCCGACATTAGTGAGTCGGATAGTTCCTGTAGCTTCTCCTGCCGTCAGGGAGCTTCTACCTCCTTGACATCGTCCCCTCGGCTCCATGGTAGAGGATTTTACTTCACGGCCCCAGTTATGCTTCCGGTGGTTGGTGGGAAAGATGTGGTCTGGGATGAAAAGTCAGACAAACAAGACAACGAGTTTTCCGGTAAACAAATATGCATACACATTTCCAGATTCAACAACATTGAGAATTTCCATAAGTAAATAATTTTTGGGATTTCATTTTCATGGAGATAGAAGTTGAGATGATGAAAGAGAGATTTGCTAAGTTACTTCTTGGAGAAGACATGTCAGGAGGAGGCAAAGGGGTTTGTACTGCGCTTGCAATCTCCAATGCCATCACCAATCTCTCTGGTAAAACCCATTCTTCCATCTCAATTTTTTTTTTTTTTTTTGTGTGTTGTTGGTACTTGGTAGTTTATAATCTGGCTATTGTCTGTGTACTGGAATTACAGCGACTGTGTTTGGTGAGCTATGGAGGCTTGAGCCTCTTGCTCCGCAGAAGAAGGCCATGTGGCGTAGAGAATTAGAATGGCTACTCTGTGTCAGTGATTCTATTGTTGAGCTTATACCTTCCATTCAGCAGTTCCCTGGAGGTGGAACATATGAGATCATGGAGACACGACCACGTTCTGATCTATATGCCAATCTTCCTGCGCTTAAAAAGCTGGATGCAATGTTGATTGATATGCTTGACACTTTCCAAGACACAGAGTTCTGGTATACTGATCGCGGGATTGTTCTAGGAGAATGTGAAAAGGATTCTTATAGTTCTCCATCTTCCGTTAGGCAGGAGGAAAAATGGTGGCTGCCTTGCCCTAAGGTTCCGTCTAATGGTTTGTCTGACGAGACAAGAAAGAAACTTCAGCAATGTCGAGAATTTGCTAACCAGATTCTCAAGGCTGCATTGGCAATCAACAGCGGTGTGCTCGCCGAGATGGAGATTCCCGACCCCTACTTGGAGACTTTGCCCAAGGTATGCATTCTTGATGGATGAGCTTTGTTATTGGTGTAGCATCCATTAGCTACTCAATTGAGTTTTGCTTTAAAACTTGGTGCAGAGTGGGAAGGAATGTCTTGGAGAGATCATCTACCAGTACCTAACTGCAAACAAGTTCTCACCTGAATGTCTCCTAGACTGTCTTGATCTTTCATCGGAACATCAGACTCTTGAAATCGCCAATCGGATAGAGGCTGCCGTGCATGTCTGGAAACAGAAGAACGGGAGGAGGCACAAGAAGCAGGCGAAACTAAAGCTGTCTACATGGGGTGGCAAGGTTAAAGGCCTTGTAAATGACACTGAAAGAAATGATTTTCTCGTGCAGAGGGCTGAGACACTCTTGCAGAGTTTGAAGATCCGTTTCCCGGGTCTTCCCCAAACAACACTTGACATGAACAAGATTCAGTACAACAAGGTATTAATGGATGAGTGGTAGGGGATTGTATGCTGGTAACATGAAGTGATGCTGAGATGATATTTTTGCAGGATGTAGGGCAATCAATACTGGAGAGTTACTCGAGGGTAATGGAGAGCATGGCCTTCAACATCACGGCGAGAATAGATGACGTTCTTTATGTTGATGATGCCACAAGAAGATCAGTGTCAGCCACGGAATCACTTTCAGTATTTAACATCAGTGGTCAGAAACCGTTGTCAGTGCAAAGCTCACCCTACGGTTCCCCATTTGCAACGCCTACCCTAAGTGTAGCATCGAGGAGCCCGAGGAGAGCACCGCCGCTGTATTCAGTGATGAGGACTGGGAAGGGTGAAAGAGAGAAAGCATGGTCTTATGCCGGGAATCTGAGTTCAAGAAGTGTAACGGGAGTGACGCCAGAAAGAGATTGAAAGTTGAAAATAGAAGGATGTAAATTCAAATGGTTGTAGATGTAGATGTTTGTTGTTTTGTATGTTAATAGCTAAACAATGTTAAACCTAATTCTGGCTGTGTCTCTCATGTGCTTCCTAAATTTCTTTGTAGCAACATTGCTTGGCTCAATGGGAAACTAATCTAGTTGAATCAGTTATCCATGTATATCAAGTCAAACCTCTTCCTGAGTAGTTTTGTTGAGAAATTATCTTGTTTTTCCTCATTGTATTGCAAATACAGCAAGTCAATTGGGCCTTATTGATTAGATGGGCCGTAATATGGCCCAATTTGAAACATAAGAAGAACCAACGAGAAATCTCGAGCTAAGTCGCGACTGAGGATCTGCTTCTGTTTCTGCAAAACCTTATCTCGCCATGGCTTCCACTTTCGTCTCTCTACCTAAACCCTTCTTTGCCTTTCCGGTCAAGACTTCCACTCCTCCTTTAGCCAATCATAAACTTCTCGGTACTGAACAAATCTGAAACTTATTTATGTTTCTTCTTCCCTTATGGATAATATATTTCTTGTTGATGATTTGTTTTCTCGTTTATTTTTAGGAAGTCGAAGAGGATGTCTTAAAATCAAAGCCATTTCCACTCAATGGGAACCAACAAAGGTACTCCTTTCCTTATAAATTCATTTAAAATTGTATTTTGTGTTCTCTGTTTTAAAATTGATGATTAATCTTGTGTTGACATGATCAATTGCAGGTTGTTCCTCAGGCAGACAGGGTTCTTGTTCGTCTTGAAGAGCTTCCTATGGTCAGTTACCTCCTTTATGGTCTGAAATATCAATGATTTGTATGAAGCAGATAATTAGATGAATCATAAATAGAAATCAAACAAAGAAAGGTATTGAATTCAATTGCTAAACACTTGTGGGCTCTTAATATTTTTTGTCTGCAGAAATCCTCAGGAGGTGTATTGTTGCCTAAAGCAGCTGTAAAGTTTGAGAGGTACCTAACAGGAGAAGTTATCTCTGTTGGTTCTGAAGTTGGACAACAAGTTGGGCCAGGAAAGAAGGTAAAAGGTTTTCCTTAACTTCAATCATCCATTGTTATTACTGTGAATATTTTCTTCATCTCTTTCTCCTTTGCCTTTCACAGGTTCTATTCTCTGACGTGAGTGCATATGAGGTAACTAGATTCTCTGCAGTGAATTGATCAATTTTTGTTCTTGTTTGATTTTTAGGAATAAAGAACTGAACATTTCTCACTATATTTCTCAGGTCAATTTGGGAACCGATGCTAGGCATTGCTTTTGTAAAGAGAGTGACTTGTTGGCCATCGTTGAGTGAAATCTTGTCCAAGAGTTCGAGAGGATACATTTAATGATTTGAAGGTTTTTGAAGCTTCCTGTAATTTTCAGTGAGTAATTGTTGTTTTCTGCCAAACTTATTATCAATTGAAATCATTTTCATAGGCTAAAGATTTCCAAGGGTAACTCAAAAGACTTGTTCCATTTTTAGCATCTGGTGATACAAAATGTTATGAAGACATATCCTAAAAAAGGAAGAGTAGACTAGACTTGATCAAAACTCATAAAGTCGCAGCTCAACCATGCCTTCTTTTCTCTTTGAAGAATACCAAGCCACGACTTTGCCAGACTCAAGAAGTCTCAATGAGTAATTCAAACTGTAAATCAGATCTTCCATTTGTGCACCAAACTTTCCTGCACCTACTTGAAACTGCGAGTCTACTTTGAATACAATCGGACCTGCAACCTGCAAAAGTGTTGCAGAAGAAGAAAAACATTGCTTTATAATTGGTTCTCTACATCAAACAATTCGATCTTTCGACAAAAGCTAATATACCTGTTGCTGGAATATCAAGTTGAGTCTGGGAGACCACAATGTGTCATCTGAGTTGTTCCTACCTGAAGATTTTCGAAGTGCATGAAAGATTCTTCTAGCAAGAGCAGAACCTGAGGGTAGGTCAACGCGAGCATCTACTCGTGTTAGATCACCATAATACTTACTAAACCGCCCTTTTTGAAATGTATAACAAGCAGAACCAAATACATCCGCGCTTATTGGACTCCGCTTCTTGCCATTCACCAACATGCCCCGGCCTGTAATCCAAGCTGCCAAGCTGCTACCTAGAGAGTGAACATTGAGAACTAAGTGTTCAATTCGCAGAAATATGAGGAAAGAGACTCTTTTAGGCAAATGGGTTTGTTAAGTGAGTACCTATTAGTCCTGAAATCGCTGACTGAGGCTCTTGTAGACGTAAATCGTAAGGCGGATACTTAGGTGTATCCTTGTCTTCTGTGTTGTTTTCTTTCCCTTGTGGCCTCCACAAGTCTCTGTTAGCCTTGTATGAAACTGCAGCTTTAGCGCATAAACCAGGCATCAAGGAAGTAGGAGCATCCCCACCATTCTCAGCAGCAGCATTCACAGGCAGAGGATTACCCCTGCTACTGTGGAGACCAAACCGGTATCGACACCTTGATTCTTCAATAGGGGATGATGAGACGTCAACATTTAATGATTCAGGTACATCCCAGAAACGTCCTTTATGGTCCAAAAACAGATCTGGCCAAGCTGCTTCCACAGTGAGATCATGTTCTTTAAGCTGCTCATTAGCTCAAACCAAACAAATCAGCAGTGGTTAAACATACAAAAACAATTCATCAGGGCTACAGTACAGATGCATACCGGATGAACAAACATCAACTTCTTTCGGAGTCCATTTTTATCACCAAGGCGTTCAGCACTGAGCAAGAGAGAAGAAGAATCGCCTACAGCAATCTGAGTCCATAAACCAATAGAGTAAAGGGATTTGTCTACAATGTGTTTTGCACTATCTCTGAAAACTTTAAGATTCCACTTTTCTGATTTTTTAATATCTGCTTTGATATCAGCAAAAAGCTTCTTTGGTCTGAACTGCCCAACCAATCCTACCCACCTGAGTGAACAAAGCCAATTCTCAGCAAAAACCTTAAGCATCACTTAGTTAAACACTACAAGCAAAATGGTGAAAGGTTTAAGGATTTACCAGTTGTCAGAGGAAGGACTGAGCAAGAGAGAATTGAGAGAGAAAGTGCCAATTCTTTTGTCAGAAGCAGGAGCAAAAGAAGGAATGATTCCGAGAGGAAAACCTTCGCGAAGCAGAGAGAGCTGCTGAATCCTGTGACAACGGCTGGCTCGTGCACCGTCGACGGGAAATGGCTCACCAGGAACAGAACGAGCCGTGCCTTCAAGGGTTTGAGGTGAAGAAATGTTCTGGTCCCAAAACCCAGAATTAGTAGCTGAGTTGAGATCCGCCATTTTCTTCTTCTTCTTCTTCCTTATCTCAGACTCTTTTGTATACGAAGCTTGGGAATCAAAAGGGGTTTAAGCATTAACATGGGCCTTTTCTGTCAGCGTTATGGGCTTCTTCATGGGCCTTATTCGTTATTCCAACCAATTGGATATCAGACCAGGATCAAACCGAACAAACTAAAACTAAACCAATATTCAGATCAGATTGTCTCAACTCTGAGAAAAGATTACCGACTTTCACAAGATTCAAGCAAATAGGGTTTTTAAGAAACTGTTAAAGAGAGAACAATGCTCTCCAAACAGAAGTGAATTTATTTGCAAATCCCATTAGAACGTCATACAAAAAAAGGGGAAGAAACAGAAGGAGAAAACCATGAGAACACACAGGTTTAGCTAGACATTGGATGATTGTAAACGTATTCAATGGCAAGAGAGCACGAATCGATCTTGTCAGCTTCTTTGTCTGGAATTTCCAGCTTGAATTCTTCTTCAATAGCCATCACTATCTCCACAGTGTCCAAACTATCTAATCCCAAATCGTTTTGGAAATGAACTTCAGGAGTCACCTGTGAATTGATTTCACAAAGTGATCAACAAAAATAGAACTCTAATCAAATGACTTTAAACTAATTGGATCATGAATGAAAATTCCAAAAGCTTTACCATATCAATCAAATTTATGGCAACAACAGCAAAATCTGAAGCTGTAGCTTCTGACAATAAGCTAAACATACTAGACCATTACAGATCAATACACTTTAATTTACAAGTAAAATTTATGCAGCATTTGGTTTGTATTCTCATTAGACCAATACAAAATAATCAAAAGCTATAACATTGATAATGACAGAATTTCCAAATACTCATTTTGTTCCAGTAATGAGGAAAAACAGAAGATAAGAATCACGATTTGATCCAACAAATTGGTAGTAAAAATCGAATCTATATATATAGCTAAGTTAGGGGGAATTATATGAAGATCGAGCTAACCTTAGCGGGATCGACTTTGGGGAAGCTCTTGACAACATCGAGAACTCTATCGACGACATCTTGTCTACTGAGATGATCATCGTGCGAAGAAAATGTCCGGATCAAACCAATCTCAGATCCAATTGATCCTTTCACTGCAAGTGATTGCACCGGAACCCTCAAATGACGAAGAATTGCAGTTCTCAGTGCCATTTCCGTCAAATCTTCGAGCTCGAGAATTAGGGATTTGATGAGACACAATTATAGCCCACAGTAAAAGAGATTCAAGTCATACAACAAAGCACGTGCTTATCACGTGAATTTAGCCCAATTTCTTACATGGGCCTAACTATTCTCAGCCCAATTTAAAGCAGCTCATAAATAAAATATATTAAATTTCTATATATTTGTGAATTTTTCCAGTAGTTTGTAATTTGACATAAATGACCCAATGATCTTTCCTCTAATAAGAAGAAATTAGAATACACTAATACAGTATTTGCAATTCAAGAGCGACGGGATCTCTCGCCGGTAAATATCAGAAGCTTATTCTCAGCCGAGATCTCCAAGTTTCTCAGATCCGTTTAGCTACTTAGAGATCTTTGAGAAATTATGGCTCCGGTCTCGGCACTCGCTAAGTATAAACTGGTGTTTTTGGGAGATCAATCCGTCGGCAAAACCAGTATCATTACTCGATTCATGTATGACAAATTCGACAATACTTACCAGGTAATTTCACTTTTAAATCTAGGTTTTATCTCGACGTTGGCTTGTATTGGGGGATTATAGTCGTGGAAATCCAGATTTTGGTGTATTTGAGATCCCTTTTCATAAGCGGGAATCGTGTTTTTCAGTTCGAAGCTCTAATGCATTTTCGTGATCTCGCATTTGATTCTTCGTAACTATATGTGATCTGATATGTAGATCGTGTTTAATGTATGAGGACGTATAAATCAGCTGAAATGAGTGATCATTGTCTGTGATTTTCTTAGCACACTTTCTGGAAATGAATGATCATAATTTGTGGTTTTGGCTTTGTAGTTACTCACTTTCGTTTATTGTACATACTCATGAATTCAGTAGGATATGGGATCGTAGTAATGCTGATGTAATTTGACAAGTTCGCGCTGAGGATGTTTCCTTGAGCTTGTTATCATTGTTAATCTACTCAAAGTTGTTCTCAATTGGTGAATGAAACTTCTGATCTTGATTTGTTATATGAGTTAGAGTAAGTGAACTATGCTTGCTTATCATCATTATATTCAATGCTTTCCGTTTCTCAGTCATCTTGTTTCTTAATCACCAGGCCACAATTGGTATTGATTTTCTATCAAAGACAATGTACCTTGAAGATCGCACAGTCAGACTTCAGCTGTGGTAAAATCTCTCACCTCTTTCAAGTATTTAACACTAAAGAAATAGCATTGCAGATCATATTTTGATGATTAACATTAAGAGCTGTAAAAATATGACAGGGATACTGCTGGCCAAGAGAGATTCAGGAGTCTTATTCCGAGCTATATCAGGGATTCATCTGTTGCTGTTATTGTGTATGACGTTGCAAGTATGTGGCCCTTCCCTTTCTCTCTGTTTTTTAAAACTGCTCAAACTCATACATACTTTCGTCTTCTGAGATGTTGCAGCTGTGATATCTCCTTTATTTCGATCAATCAACATTTGTGCGTTGTGAAACTAAAATCATTATCTTGTTTTCCACTGACATAAAGGCAGGCAGTCCTTCCTAAACACTACTAAGTGGATCGATGAGGTTAGGACAGAGCGTGGTAGTGATGTCATAGTTGTGCTTGTGGGAAACAAAACCGACCTTGTTGACAAAAGGTAATTGTAATCTACCATCTTTTACTTTACACGTTTCTTGTTTAAACTTGTTATGCAAATTACTGTTTTGAGACTAAAACGTCTGGTCGTCCCTCCTTATTAAAACCTGTGGTCTGGTTTTGCAAGTATGTTTCGAATTCGAATGGATGTCTTTTTATACTAAATCACGTCTAACTTTTCTGATGGTACCCAAACGACCCTACAAGATAATAAATGGAGATTAATTTGGTGCTCAACTGTATCTATTTAAAGGGTTTCTCTATAGTCAACACGCTTTGAAACTTGATGGTGCCTACTATTATTTGTTTCTGCCATTGGGCCTTTGTAATAAATTGTATGTTTCTCAGGCAAGTGTCAATAGAGGAAGCAGAGGCCAAAGCTCGTGAACTTAATGTAATGTTTATCGAAACCAGTGCCAAAGCTGGCTTCAACATTAAGGTAACAAATATCTTAGCTTCACATACTTTTGAGTTCCTTAGACGAAAAAAATACAGCTAAAATCACCTACAACCCTAACATTGTTTAGTCCCATCAATAGTTGATTAACCTAGATAAGTAACAAGTCAAATCTAATTATTCATCCTCCTCATTCGTATGGATTTCTCATTAAACAATGACTCATAATGCATTATGCCAAACATTTTTGTTTGTTAGGCTCTCTTCCGCAAAATAGCAGCAGCTTTGCCTGGAATGGAGACATTGTCTTCAACAAAGCAAGAGGATATGGTTGATGTCAATCTCAAGTCTTCCAATGCAAATGCGTCTCAGGCTCAGCAGCAATCTGGTGGATGCGCTTGTTAGATTTGGAACCAACAACAACAAATCAATAGAGAACAAAACAGACACAAAAAGAGAATCCTGTAAGGCTTCACATGATCCAATCCACTTATCATCTTCCATCTGTAAAATTTTTGCCTGCTTTATTTTCTGCATCAGATTGTTTTAAAAGAGACTTTGTCTTAGTAATGGTTTGTCCCTAACTCTGAACTTTTGTGGTCTTTAAAGTATCAAAATGCTCTGCTTCAGTACTTTTATTTGTTTCAAAACTATGATTTGTCAGTCTATGTATTGTAAAATTAACTGTGAGCTTAGCTGTGTTAATAAACACACTCTTCTCGTTTCTTTGTCTTACATGTGAAGACAGGTGATTGGAAGCAAATAGAAAAATACAATAGTTTATCTTTGACCATAAAGAAACAGAGAATTGATTTCGTACACATGTCGTTTGGTCAGATCACTTAAATGAACATTCAAAGTCTTACTGTTCCCAGGTTTCTCTGCAATTCCTTCATGACCTTGATATTTGTTTACTTTTCCTTCCTCGAGGATTAATGCAGTATTATGCTTCCCTTTTGTCCACAATTATATTGACAAAACCTTTTTATAGCTAAACCTCCCCTAAACCTTTTACAATATCACATGAACATTGAGCAAATGTGATTCCTAAAATCGAACTTGGGTGGGGAAGACCGCAACCATTTGACAAAAACATTAAGTGTTTAATGCAAGTATCAAATGGGTTTTTGTTATGAATACGCACGATGCAAATAGTTCGGATTGAAAAAAATTAATATATAGACCTGAAAACGTATCTATTATGGTTAAATGTTCACTTCGTGGTTTTTTTCCATCAAAATTCAATCATAAAAACTTGTGCAAGTCCGAATGATAAAATCATTTTATCAATCATGACAAAGTATGATCTATAACCTAAACATCAAACCTTGTTTCGCTAGGTTAAAACAAAATTACACATCTACATAAAATGATGGAAAATATTGTAGAGGTAGACATTAACCACTTGGTCAAACTCACTGTCTTATCATAATTATAGATCAAACATTGTTAATTAAATTTATGAGAATAAAATATGATTAGAACAACAACTAACTTTTTTCTTTGTTTGTAGAGTGTTAGCTTTAAGTAATCTTACCAAATTTCTAACTAATGGCTAAACATTACAAGTACCAACTACTAACTAAAAATAACCATAATGATAACTTATGTTTTATTTGAATCTTCTCAGTCTCAAAACACATGATTCACAATAATTATCATAATTAAAGAGAGACCCCTCCAATAAAATAAAAACAGAATGAGTAAGTTGAAATCAATGAAAATGTAGTTGAGAGGATATGAGAGAGCCACGAAAGAACAGTGTTTTTACTCATTAAATGCCAACTTCCCTTTTATGACCGTTAATGCTTATACAAGATGACGAATTTCTCAAATTACTATTAAACCCTTTGTGTATATATCAAAAATTCACTCATGAAAATGGACCCAATCGTATTTAAACCTTATTTTGTATCCACTTGTATTTAAACTCAATAATAAGTCAATTTTTTTTACTTCTTATAAACCTTCGAATCTCTCTTTTAGACGGTGCCTGGATCTTCAAAAGTCGTCATCTTAAGTTGAGATTTAGACCTATTTATTGGATCTATATGCTCATTTTCTTGATGTGTTAGTGAGACTATAAAAATGTTTAGTTTTGACTTTTATGACTTTTCAATCGGAAAATGGACAAATCATAAATATATTTCTCTTACAAAAATTGCTAAAATAAACACAAATTATAGATTTTACTAAATAATACAACAATTAGTATTAACCAAACCAATTTAGATATGAAAAATCTACATACACTAACAAACTTTAACTATTCGTTACTATTTAGTTAAAACAATACTGAATTTTTACAAATTTGTCAAATAGAATATCAATTACGATTTTGAGCGAGTTTAAATATGAATTATGGTCAATTCAATTTAAATACGAAATTAGTCAATTCATATCTAATTTATTTAAATTGATAGATTTTTTTTTTAAATGTTTTTCTAGATTAAGGGAAACATAAGGTGTGTATCACATTTATTACTTTCAAAGAATTGATTTTTATAGATTTGAAAAGTTCGAAATAATTGTAATACTATACAATTCTGACATGATCTAGTCATAGGTTGCTAATTCTATTATCTATCGTTTTGATGTATACACCCAAAACATAACAACAGGCACATTGGACTATCCAAAACAAATTAGATATGAATTATCTTGCTAGGCTTATTTTGTCGTTGTGCGGTTCTTTGAAATGGTAATCTATCTCCAGTTTCTTCTTTGTGTTGCGATATTTCATGTTCTGTTGTGCCATTTAAGTTGTTCTTGGTCTTACCTTCAGCTTTGCTCTGTTTCTTTCCTCGGTTTCGTGCATAGTATATGTTACAACAACTTTCTTGGGTCGTTCGCAGTTTTGTATTGGTTTTGAAGTTTCGGTTATGGATTAGTTCTAGTTACTTTGTAGTTTCAACTTTATCTAGGATCTTTGTTTATTCTTCTTTAGACTCTCTTCTCGAGGGTTCCAATTTCTCTTATTTGGACTTGATTCTCGAAAATATTTCTAATTTTCGCCGATCTTATTTGTATCCCTTATTCAAAAATTGTTGTGTTCAACTTTGACCTTAATATATCTTTAATGAAAAAAAAAAAGAAAAAAGACTATTCAAAACAAAAATAACACGCGACATTGTTATTCACTTTTTCTAATCTTCTAAATAAATAAAAAAAATTTCTATATTTAATATACAATCAGAAAACATTATAATATAATAAAAACCAAAAAGGTAAATTCACTCTTTATCTGTTGGTATAGTAAAGCCACCATATAATAACTTCATATGAATCTTGTGAAGGGTATTTTAAGTAATTTCACATTCAACGGTCAGATTTTGACCTCAACAAAAAAAAAATCAACGGCGATGATCAACTCTTCCGAAATCAACAAGCTTCTTTGATCTGTTACATGAAAATGACGCCGCCGTTGAAAGGTGAGGCTTCGCTGGAGATTTTAATTCACCGGAATATCCAAATTCTGGCTGAAACTTCCCTTTCCAATTAGAAGAACAGTTAGGTTTAACTCTTACTAATGGACTCAAACAAAACGACATTCCTGAAACGCTTTTACCAATCCCAATCATCGCCGTCTTCCTCCTTCCCGGCGTTCCAATCGCCGGAGTTCTTCTCTGTCTTCCCGGAGATTCTTCAACTGATTCAAACTTTGATTCTGTTTCTCCTGATGGTGACATTCCTCTACAATATCTTTGTCTTGGTCGATTTTGATCGGATTCTGCAGCGATTAAATCTTCTATGTAACATGAAGTTGATTGTTTCTTAGATCGAATTGTGAGTACTTTTGAGAACCATGATTTTGATGTTGACGAAGAAGAAGACGATTCTGAATAATCGAAATTATCAGATCTTGTTCGGAAGAAACTAGAGAATCTAGATAAACCATTACGTTTCTTCTTAAATGATCGACCTGAGTCTAATTCCGATGAAGTTGATCCTCTTCCCACTTGTGGCGTGGTGAAGAAGCGACTTCTCGAATCTCCTCCTACTCTTACTCTTCCGGCGTCGGATTTTCTAGGAGCAACGTAAGGAGAAACAGAGCGAGGAAAAACCGGAACAGGAGAATGACTAATATGATTTGTATCTTTATCGTCGTTATCAGATGCTGCTTTTGAAACAGCAAGAGATAAAAGACGTTCACGAAGACAAGAAGCACAAACTCCAATTCTGCTACTATAATCAACTATATGTCTTTTACACTTCATCGGGAAAAAAAAACACAGAGTAAGAAGAAGGAGAGAATTAGAAGAAGATTTGGTGGAATAATAAAAGATATCTTTGTCTTCTTCTGACTCTCTGAGCTTTTTTTTTCTCTTTTGGTTCGAGAGAAAATCTAATGAAGAAACAATCGTCGGAGTAAATGGAAAATTTCAGATTTGTTTTTCAGAAGAAAAAAATAAAAATTTTATGTAATAAATAAAGGCTTGACACGTTAGTGTTTGGTTTATATAACATTGATGATGATTATGATAATTAATTATGGTTTTAAGATAATTGTTTAAATTTTAATTAACGTCACTATAAATTATTTTTTCTTTTTCTCTTTTTGGGTGTGCTTGTAGTGGGAAGATGAATTTTTCATAATTCATATTGTCGTTGACATTGCTTTTTATCATTGTCAAAACAAACATCACTTCATTACAATTGGGTTATGTAATGATTAGTTATTACTTCATATCAATTGGGTTATGTTATGTAATCACTATTTAATAGTTATTACTTAAAATTTTGACTCATTAAAAGTCATATTAATATTTGTTTATACAATCTTGTTGGTATATGTTCAATTCATCGAAATTTTCGTGGAAAAATACCAAAAAAAGTAATTGGCAGTTTCCTTTTGTATTTGTATAATAACACGTTTTAAGTTTGTATATATTTGGTTATTATTAAGTGTTTGTCTAATTTGTGGTACTATTTATTAAGACTTATGTGCGTTAATATCGACAATTGTTATGATATAATTATGTATAAGATAATAATTGTATGATCGTGAATTCAAAGATACGGTATGAATTCAATTCAAACATTCATGGAAAGTGATCCACTTACTTTTTTTTTTTTGTATTATTAAAAATGTAATCATGATATAAATTCATAGTGGTGATGGTGGAGGATGAACACAAAAATTAAAAATAATTAATGCAATGTTATTAAAATTATAAAACATTTGTTTGAAAGTATTTGAAGGCAAGAAATAGATGGGTGCTTGTGGATGGTAGAAGCCGACAAGTGTTAGGTGGTTAGATACGTCGTCGTTTTGTATCTCACAGTCACACGCTTGCTCGTTTTGTTCTTAGTGTGGGCCTGTTTAATTCTTCAATATTGGGCCACTTTCCTTATTATTGGGCATAAGTTTCTTATACTATTTTGGAATATTGGAAGGATATCTAAAATATTTTTTCTTTGTTCAAATATACAAGACTTGAACTTTGAGTATGGAGAAAGATAAAACTTTAAATACTTACCAAAATATTAAGATAGAATTATACTTGGTCAAACCATTGGGAATTTCATTTCCTAAAGAGTGAATTTGTGGAAAACCATATTTTGGGCTTAAGTTTATTTACCATTTTGTTTGTTATTGCCAATATACACTGCAATATTATATCTTAAATTTTATTAGGTTGATAGATAAAAAAAATTATTAGGTTGATGAAATATTTTTTTCTGGTAAATTTTGTATAGCACCACTGTTATACAAATTTTGGGAGTAGTTTTTTTGTCATAGAAAACTTTATTTATCAAAACTTTGCAATGCAACTAATAAAATAAACAAAATACAATAAAAGATTAGAAGGAATCGTAAGCATAGTGTCATATAGAAATAGATTGTCCACCGTTGAATTATAATAAAGTTCAATAATTAAATCACTTTTATGGGTCAAAATTAGATATAGATATGTTTAAAGAGATAAACCCCATTAAAAAGAGTCGAATTGCTCTTAATCCGGTGGTTATGACGATTCAGCTAATGACTTACTACTAGGGTTTGATTCTTACCCGCAAGATTATAATAGGTTAAAAAAGAAATTTTATAGGTGGAGTTCAGGTTATAGACTAGGTTTTGTCGATTCAATATTGAAAAAAAAATCCCATGATGGACAAAAAACCATGGAAAGTTACCAAAGATTAGTCCGGTCCGATCCCGTTAAGATCAAAACATTTGTGGCCACAGCCAACACGAAACAGAAGAGAATAATTCTAAGTTGTTTGATTGTATTGTTGAACCCACACAAACTCTTCCTTATAACTTAAGCTCGATTCACATGAGTCCTCACACGTGTACACCACGATTGTTGCCCAATCAAGAGATTCCCTGTCGTTTTTCACGCCGAAGAAGTACAGTAGCTGCGGCATTACCTGAAATACACCGCCATTAAAATGATCAAGAACATAAACAAGCTTCCACTATGCAAGAACTGATAAATCAAAGTTGGTCGAAATAATTACCTGAAATTCAAAACAAAGAGGACCACCACAATATTTGCAATTGGGAATCTTAGATTTAGAGACTTTATTGGCCAGAGGGGTTTAGCATCATAGCTCTGAGCATATCTGTATCACATATTGATGTTATGAGAGACTTTATAGTATAAAATGTAAGCAAAAAAACCACAATTTCTATGTGAATGAATCACACCTTAGAACTTGTGCAGGAGCTTTGGCTATGCGTTTTTGAAAATTGACCAAAGTCTTTTTTTCAGTATCTCCCTGTATGTATAAGCATGAAAATTTGAGAATCATCCGAGGCAATCTATAGTTTGCAATAAGTGACTTTACCTCAAAATCATTCATCAGCGATTTCATTTGGTCATCAACTTCTCTCTTTGAGACCAAAAGTTTGGCAATCTCATCATCTTCTGACATTTCTGTATCATACTCACTTTCTTTCACATTGAACAATACATATTCTTTCCATAGACTCTTCCTTGCAACTGCACAAACCAAATATATCATCACTACACAATTTTCCAAAGGTACGGAAAAATGTGAGAATATCCCACATCACTAAGGAATGGGGAATTGACTATAGTATATATGGGATTTGAGCCTCTTCACTCATTGCCAATTGGTTTTAAGTTGGAAGCCCATAGTTCTACATGGTATCAGAGCCTGAACACATCTGCCCAACCCGAACCAATCTGGCCCATCAAAACATACCCGATTAATATGACCCGAAATTGAATTGTCGAGACTAATGGCTAGACAGGCTTGAGTTGGAAGCCCGTAATCCTACAAAAAATAGGAATATTTTGCTAAACCTTTCTGCTTCTGAGTTAGAGCAACCCCACGAAGCTGTTGGCACTCAGTTTTATGAAAGGGAAAGATGTTATAACATAGTACCGGAACACCACCGGCTAAACTAGGTAACATTTGACGAAGAGTTGACCACGAATATCTAGGACTCTGGACGAAACCTAACATCACAGGTTCATTATCTTCCTCGTCGTCGTCGTCATCATCATCATCATATTTATCTTTGTTTATGGGTTCCACTGTTGTTTGTTTAAAGCCGTCATCATCATCATCATCATCGAGCTGATCAGTTACTCGGAGGCCTTTGAAATCATCCATGGAGTTTTCGTTGAGGCTACTCATCGACTTTTTCTTCTGTGTTGAATGGAAAAATTAAGACTGCATAACAAAGCAAGGAACTGAATTTTAGGGTTTATTGGAGATATTTTGGAAATCTTGCAGACCAAGTCATGTGGGCCACAAAAGCCCAAATTATAATTAAAATCCGTATTATTATCTTGTGGGCCTGTTTTATTCTTTTGTTTCTTTTACAAAGGTACACTGAAATATTGGAAGGATATCTAAAATAGTTGTACATAATATGATTTTTTTTCATTGTTCAAAATATACAAGACTAGAATTTTGAGTGTTGAAAAAGATAAAACTTTAAATACTTACCAAATACTAAGCTTTGAATTATATTTGGTCAAACCATTGGGAATTTAATTTCTAAAAAAGCTATTCATATTAAATATAGTTCACTGAACACAAATAAATCAAAGTTATATTTCAATTTGATACAAAAAAGAAGTTGTAATTTAACTTTGGAATTGAAAACTAAGTATTAAAATTATTAAAAAATTGAATACTATAAAAAATATGTACAATTTTAAAGATTTTGACCATATCATGTTTGCATGTAGCATGCTTTGTGCTATTGCATTTTTTTTGTCTCTCTCTAATTTTATTTTAGAAATAATTATTTTAAATTTTTTGAAAGAATAAAAGGTAAAATATCAAATTATTTTACAGTCAATTCTTTTTTGGTCAAGTTTTACAGTCAATTATTAGAATTAATTAATGAGTGGATTTTAGTTTGGTTTATCATATTGAAAACGCCCGCTCCTGTTTTCTCGTGTCCTCTTTTGTTCTCTTGTCTATCTGAGTTGGTCTCAAGTCTCATTGTCTTTCACAATCTTCTTCTTCATTTCCTGCTTTTGAATTTGTTTGTGGAAGCGGTAAGGAAAACACAAAAGAGAAGATAACAACAATGGAGAGTTTGATTGGGTTGGTTAATAAGATACAAAGAGCATGCACTACACTTGGTGATTATGGTGGTGGTAATATCGCTCTATCTTCTCTCTGGGAAGCTCTTCCTTCTGTCGCCGTCGTCGGTGGCCAGGTTTTGTCTCTCATTGGATAATTCTTTCTTAAGCTTTTTTTCTTTTCTAAGGTTTTTGTTGTCATGAATGTAGAGTTCTGGCAAATCTTCGGTTCTGGAGAGTATTGTTGGGAGAGATTTTCTTCCCAGAGAATCAGGTTTTGTGTCTTTAACAGTTAAAACTTTAGATCTTCTCAGTTGAGATTGTAAGAAGACCATATATGATCTATGCAGGTATTGTTACGAGACGGCCTTTGGTGTTACAGCTTCAAAAGACAGAAAATGGAACAGAGGAATACGCTGAGTTTCTTCATCTTACCAATAAGAAATTCACTGATTTTTGTATGAATACATTCCATAAAATTCATGCTAGTTGAGAGTTTTTCAGGAATTGTTAATGAAATCAATCGTTTTCCACAGCTTTGGTTCGAAAGGAGATTGAAGATGAGACTGATAGAATCACAGGGAAGAACAAACATGTATCTCCAGTTCCTATTCATCTTAGTATCTTTTCTCCTAATGGTTGGTTACTTATCATTCCTATGATGCTTTTGTTTCGAGCTTTTTATCTGACTATAACGTTAGTTCTTGTTTTGAAAACAGTTGTGAATCTTACTCTTATTGATTTACCTGGTTTGACCAAAGTTGCTGTTGGTATGTATTGCTTGGCTCTACTTTTCTTTGGATCTTCTCTGGTTTATTATTACTTGTTAACATGTCAATTGTTTCTAGAAGGACAGCCAGAAACTATAGTTGAGGATATCGAATCCTTGGTTCGATCATATGTTGCAAAGGTCTCAGTAATTACTACATCTTAAAACTGTTCCAGTCACTTTCTCTGGTAGTTTGATAGTTTACTTATGTTTTGTTCACACAGCCTAACTGTCTTATACTAGCAATATCTCCTGCTAATCAAGACATAGCCACATCGGATGCAATCAAACTCGCAAAAGAAGTAGATCCCACAGGTTTGTTTTGTTGTGAATTTCAGCAAATGAGTTATGAAATGAGCAAAAGAATCTCCTTCTTACTATTTATTCACTGATCTAGGTGATAGAACGTTTGGAGTTCTAACAAAGTTGGATTTGATGGACAAGGGAACTAATGCGTTACATGTAAGTCTTTCTTGTATTATAATCTAAGAATCTGCCTGCCTAATGACAAACTTGAGTTTTACATAGCTACTTTGATTGAATCTTTGTTTGTAAAAGATTATCCAAGGAAGATCATACAGGCTACAATATCCTTGGGTTGGGATAGTGAACCGTTCACAAGCAGATATTAATAAGAATGTTGATATGACGGTTGCTAGAAGAAAAGAGCGAGAATACTTTGAATATAGTCCTGACTACGGTCACTTAGCCACAAGAATGGGCTCAGAATATCTAGCAAAACTTCTCTCTCAGGTTTTTTACTCAATCAAACATTCATACGCATAAAACTATACTTTGCTCCTTCTGTTTAGTGATGTGTTCTTTCATACTCCAGCTCTTAGAATCCATTATAAGGTCAAGAGTCCCAAGCATTCTATCTTTAATAAAGAAAAGCATCGAAGAACTCGAAAGAGAGTTAGATCAATTGGGCAAGCCTGTAGCTATTGATGCTGGAGTGAGTACATAGACATATTTAATGAAAACACTATTTTCTGCTGTGAGCTAATAGTATTGTCATTCTCAGGCTCAACTATACACTATCTTGGGAATGTGTCGAGCATTCGAAAAAGTATTCAAAGAGCATTTAGATGGAGGGTAAACAACAAAGGAACATAATGTAATGGTGAATCTTAACTCTTTATAAGTTCTGATACTGATTGTTGATAATATCTTAGGCGTCCTGGAGCTTCTCGTATCTATGGAATCTTTGACAACAATCTTCCATCAGCCATTAAAAAACTTCCTATCGATCGTCATCTTTCTTTACAAAATGTTAAGAGAATTGTCTCAGAATCTGATGGCTATCAACCTCATTTGATTGCACCTGAATTGGGTTATCGTCGTCTCATTGATGGATGTCTTAATCATTTCAAAGGCCCAGCTGAAGCTTCTGTGAATGCTGTTGGTTCTTTTCACTACACTTATATTCATAACTACATATATGTGTATACATAATAACACAGTAACTCGAATGCGAATGTAACAGGTTCACTTTGTCTTAAAAGAGCTTGTAAGGAAATCAATCGCAGAAACTGAGGTGAGTTTTGTTGTTTATTTTGTTTTAGATAAGTAAATGTAAACAAGGTTAATTGATTCTTGTTGTGCAAGCAATGCAGGAGCTAAAACGATTCCCTTCACTACAAGTTGAGTTATTTGATGCAGCAAACTCATCTTTAGACAAGTTTCGTGAAGAAAGCATGAAGTCAGTTCTTAGACTAGTCGACATGGAATCTTCATATCTAACGGTTGAGTTCTTTCGTAAACTTCATGAAGAAACCCAAACTATGTCTGTTTCTTCACCAACTACAACAGACCAATATGGTGAAAGACATTTCAAAAAGATAGCTTCAAATGTAGCTGGTTACATCAAAATGGTTGCAGAGACACTTGTTAACACCATTCCTAAAGCTGTTGTTCATTGTCAAGTCAGACAAGCGAAACTCTCTTTGCTTCATTACTTCTACGCTCAGATCAGTCAGAGTCCGGTTTGTCTCCTACTTTGGTTAATTGATTTCGGTTTAAGTTCGGTTTATGAGGATTGGGTTTGGTTATTTTGACAGAAATATCGGTTGGGGCAGTTGCTTGACGAGGACTCAGCTTTCATGGAAAGGAGAATTCAGTGTGCAAGGAGGCTTGAGCTATATAAGAAGGCTAAAGATGAGATTGATGCAGCTATGTGGACTCGATAACGAAATTAACTGAACAATTCGACTATGATAAAAAAAAAAAAATTTATGATTCATTGTGTACTTGTGGTTATAGATTATAATCGTTGTAAGACTCTGCAAATTTCTGGTGATACATAAATACATAATCTCTTTATCGGAATCCATCTTATCATCGTCGGAATTTGATTTCTGAGATTCTGTGAAATTAGGGTTTGGCGAAAATTGGGGAAGATAACATCAAATGCCTTGACGTTTATAAAAAGTGATGATAGATTGGGTGTCGTTTTGTGGATGATACATAATCTCTTGACGTTTCGTTGTTTGGGCTTTTAAAATTAATTGGGCCTCGAGCTTTCTCAAGTGGAAGACGATCATAATCCTACGCGCCTAAAAATAACAAGGAGTGAAATTGTTCAGCGGAAGATCCCTAGCGGAAAAAGTTCTATCTCTCATTCTCAATCTCCCGAATCGTATTGGAGTTAGGTTTGGTTCCTTTATTTTGTTTTCTGATTGATTTGATTTCGGAAAGCTGTTCCTCTTTTTTTTTTTTTTTCTGTCGATGTTCATTCAGGCATCGTCTAGACTCGAGAGAGCTTCAGAAATTTTTGAGTCCTTTAAACTGATTCTTCCTCTGTTGTTTGTTTTTGTTGTTTATCGTGTTGATTTAGGATGAAATTTGTCTGATTCTTCCTCTATAGATGTTTCTAAGCTTCGATTCTAGGGTTTATAATTTTCTAAAATTTTAGGGTTTTCTTACTGTTAGGTTACGATTGGCTCCAGCTGATTTCCACAAAATGTCACAAGCTTCTCAACGGAGTAGGATCACTATTACTTTAGGGCGAAGCGGTCAGGTATGTTTCTTTCTCCTAGGAGGTTTCGTGTGTTATTATTATTATTGAAGGAACGTATCAAACTCCCATTGATTAGTGGGTTAGAGGAAAAGTTTACAGAGGAGTTGATATGATTGTATCTCGTTTATGAGCTGGTTTTCGTGATCTGGAAATGAATGTCTGTAGAACTGTTATGTAGATGATTTTATTTATGAAAGGTATTCAGTTCTGTTGGTGCAGGATTAATGACTTGAGTATTGAATATTGCTCACTTGTGCTATTCGTTTTGCAGGTGGTAAATCGAGATGGAAGTGAATTAGATGCTGGTTATGAGTTGCCTAGAGTTGGGACCAAGCGGTCTGTCAAAGAAAGATTAGGAAATCAGTTAGATACTTCTTACGTAGGAAGCGAAGAAGTGGTCAGTAAAAGGTATTTCCATTTTCCCTCTTATGTATACTCCTGCTAATTGAATTCCAGGAGGTTCTTATTCTGTGATGGTTTTCTTATTGTCATGAAATTTAGGACCTTTTGTTCTGTTTATGGGTTTGAGAATAATTAGTATTGAGGGTGAACTACAGGGTTATGCTTTGTGCTTCCTGTTTTGTGGTTTTAGGTTATTTGTTGCTACAAGGCGTCACTAGATTAAAATTTCTGCTCTTCTTTGTTTATGCAGGCAAAGAGGGGAAAGAAATCTCAGTGACAATGGTATAGATGTACATTACTGGATACATACTAGCATGTTTGCTGATTCCTCACCCACTACTCTTTGTTACTAAGATTTGCAGATCAGTAAAAATGATCTCCGATTCAAACTGATTCAAAAAAATGCCCAGAGACGAAGTCAGAGCGATGAAGGCAGCGTTGTGGATCTTCGTGAAAAACTCTCCAGGAGTGATCAGCCTCCTCGCAGCCTTGATACTCAACCTCGTATGGCTGAGCCGAGGGATGTTCCTTTACATTCATCAAGGGCTGCTCGTGTTTCCTCTCAGATGATATCATCAAGTAGTTCGTATTCTCCACGGACCCTACAAGATATAAGACGGAGGTCTCCAGAGAGATATGTGGGTTCTTCCAGGGGTCTATCACCGCCAAGAAATGCTGGGCATATGATTGGCATTCCAAGGGCTCAATCACCTCCAAGAATTGCTGGAAGGATAATTGGTACTCCAAGGGATCTATCACCACCAAGAAATGGTGGAAGGATAAGTGATCAATCACCACCAAGAAATGCTGGAAGAAGGATAAGGGATCTATCACCGCCAAGAAATGCTGGAAGGACAAGGGATCTATCACCACCAAGAAATCCTGGAAGGATAATTGGCATGTCAAGAGATCCATCACCACCAAGAAATGCTGGAAGGATAATTGGCAATTTAAGAGATCCATCACCGCCTAGACATGCTGGAAGGAAATTTGGTAGTTCAAGTGATCTATCACCACCAAGAAACGCTGGAAGGACAGTTGGCACTCCAAGGGCGCTATCACCGCCAATGAGTACTAGAAGCTTCAGTAGTGGTTCTAGGGCTCTGTCCCCAACTAGAAATGTGGGAAGCTACATGGATTCTTCTCGGGGTTATTCCCCTCCCAGGAATCATGGAAGCTACATAGGTTCTTCCAGGGCTTCTCCCTCATGTAGTAACATCGAAAATTTTCATGGACGAAGCAGGATGCTTGATGATATGAGATTGGCATCATATACTGTTAGAGGTGTACTAAATGGTCAAGCGCCAGCAAGTAGTGGTCCTTTTGCCAGGCCAATGTTACCTCCTCCGATCCCAAACACTCATCCATTACCTCCTTTGAGTCAGTTTCCTCCTCCATTTGGAAGTTTTATGCAGAATCCCTTCACTGTAAGATCTTTTATCTTATTCTCAATTTGAGGATGACTTTTCTTTCTGCTTGCTGTAGCTAAACACTGGTTGAGTCCTTCACATTCACCTTGGATTTATACTCGAGAATCATGTGTCATTCCTAGATCCATAATGCAATCTTTGTGATCATATTTAAAACTACTTGCCTTGATCTTATACATATGTTATAATACATTTATATATTCTGGTTGGTGTTACAACAGGTGGAAGAGCTAACAGTTGATAGATTTTTAGATTCTCTTGGACTCCATAGATACCACCTTGCCTTTAAGAAAGAGGAAGTAAGTGTGCATTTTTCTTATATAGACGTTCCCATTTAGGCTTTTGTGCTAGTTTAAGAGTGCTTTTCATGTCCGCATATCAAATGTTCAGCAGACCACACAAAACTGTATGAAATAACTAAGAAAATCCATTGAGATGATTAACATGTATGAGTTTTGTTTTGCATTGTTCGTCAACAGGTGGATATGACAACAATAAAGCAGATGAAAGAAAGTGATCTAAAAGATATCAACATACCGATGGTACTTTCCTTTTGATACTTATCAATCTAAAACATTTTGGGATTGATATATTGGTATTGAATACCACTCTATTGATTCAATGCATGCAGGGTCCAAGGAAGAAAATTCTTGAGGCTATAGCATCCCTTCCAAAATAGCAAGCAGCTATGACATGAACGGGTTTGGCGTCTGGCTCTCTTTTTTGTTCTTAGTGATCGTATTTATGATGATAACTTTTTGAGATCCAACCCGATACTTTATTTCTCCGGATGGTTGTAGGCAGCTAAACTTTCTTTTGTAATTATCATCGGTTATAGACTGTTTATTCTTCTGCTTTTTAAATTTGTAAACCTAAGCAGCCTAAATGTGAATTTCCACAGCGTTTTGGTATATCTTCTTTTAGGCCAATATTTAAATCTTTCGTGGGAGATGTGTTTTCTGTGTTCAAAATATTCAAAATAGCTATCCCTATTAATTATAGTTCATTGAACAAGGATGAATTAAAATGATATTCCAATTTGTTACTATAAGTTGTATTTTAACTTTAAAATTGAAAAACTATAAACAAACGTTTAATTTTAAGATTTTGACCATAGCATGTTTGCATGTAGCATGCATTTGTGCTACTGCGCATTATTTTTTTCTTCTAATTTTATGTTTATAAATCATTTAATTTAATTCTTAATTATGGAAAAAAACATCAAACGCCTTGACGTTTTGGAAAAGGAATAATAGATTGGATGTCGTTTTTTTGGAGTGAGCCTTTTCGTTGTTTGGGCTTTTAAATTGAATTGGGCCTCAAGCGTTGTCGAGCTGAAGACGATAAAAAACCGACGCGCCTAAAAATGGCTGAAACAAGGCGGGAAACTGTTCAGTGTTAGATCCCTAGCGAAAATAGTTCCATCTCTAATCCTCAATCTCGCGATTCGTATTGGAATTAGGTTTGGTTTGTTTTCTGATTGATTTGATTTCTGAAAACTTTTTCTCTTTGACCTGCTTAATCATCGCTTATCTGTGACATTTGATTCCTGTAATTTTACTCAAATTCTAGAAATGGAAGAAAGTGGAAGAAATGGAGGAGCTGAGGCATTGATAAATCTCAAACCTGGATCTTCAGTGCCAATTGCTTATCACCCGTGTTTTGGTCCTCACGAGGATCTAATTCTGCTTGAAGCTGATGACAATCTTGTCTCTGATATCTTCAATCAAAGGTAATAGGTTTGTTTTGGTTCTTCGTTTGTCTTATTAGAGTTCGATGGGTTTCTCAAATTGTTATCCTTAAATCTCTAGAGTAACCTTGAGAGGACTTCCTGATGAAGATGCTGTTCTTTGCACCAAATCCAAGACTTATGCTATCAAATTTGTTGGTAATTCTAATTCGATATTCCTTATTCCTCCATCAAGTTGCGTTGGAAATGTACAAGTCTTTGATACAGAGAACAACAACGTTAAGCCACTTGTTTCAGTCATTAAAATTGCTTCTGGTAATATGGAAGTTCTTGAGGTTTCTCCTAGACTTGACAAACTTAAGCAGCTTCTTTTGGCAAATCCTTTTGGTGCTGGTGAAGTTGATACCATGATGGATGATGATAATGATGATGACAATAATGGGAAGAAAGATCTAGTGTTGTACACATGGAGTGATTTGGTTAACACGATCCAAGCGAGTGATGAGGAGTTACGCAATGGTTTGAAGAGTCTTTCTGCTATTGAGATTGATGGTTATTGGAGAGTTATAGATGAGAATTACCTAGACATGATTTTGAGGATGCTACTTCATAACTGTGTACTAAACAGTTGGTCATTTGATGATTTAGATGAAGATCTAGTTGTGAATGCGTTAGTAGCTGATGAGTTTCCTAGTAAACTAGCGAGTCATTGCTTGCACGTATTTGGCTCTAAGGTAAATGAAACCGATAAGTGGAAGTTAGAACCGAGGCTTGTGTGCTTGCACTTTGCTAGACAGATACTTAGAGAAGAAAAGATGAGACTAGAGAGTTTCATGGAAGAATGGAAGAAGAAGATTCCAGATGGAATGGAAGGAAGCTTTGAGATGCTTGAAGGAGAGGTTCTAACAGAGAAAATCGGAATCGAAACACGGGTTTATACATTCAGTGTACGTTCTCTGCCTTCAACTCCAGCAGAAAGGTTTTCTACACTCTTTAAACATAGATCAAAATGGGAATGGAAAGACTTAGAGCCTTACCTAAGGTAATTGATCAAACTTTGTATTAGAAGATAATTTCTTTGAGTTATGAACTGATTTGAGGTTTAATGTTATTGCAGGGATCTTCATGTACCTAGACTTTCTATGGAAAGTTTGCTTCTCAAATACACACGCAAAACACAACCTACTGCTGATGCACAACCAATCTTTAGTGCTAGATAACATACTTTTTAATAAAAGTGATAGATAAATTAAAGATTATCACAGGTAATCCAATTTCTTACATATTTGGTATTCTCCTCTTTTTTGTCGGTATTTGCCATTTTGCTCATGTTTAAAACAGTTATTTATTAGCTGGGCCCAAAATTAAAGAGACTGGGCCTTGTTTTGTCATTTTCTATGTGAACATGTAATGATAACATGTGATTTTTTTTTTTTTTTTTGGGTNTTATTTTTTTTTTTTTTTTTGGGTCAATTTACATGTGATTTAGTTGCTTTATTTGAATGTGGAAGTATAAAAATGGACTACGTAATATTTAAAAAATGGTCTTATTTTATACTCTTTAAGGAGGGATTGTTGCACCAACTGTTAAATATAAGAATGCTTTTCAAAACTAAATAAACTAATTAACTGTTGACTAATCTCAAAAATTCAAACATTAAGACCTAAAGCCAAGTTCAGTTTCTCTTTATCTTGACATTATTATACTACAACTAGTATAATTTTAGTGTTGCAAATTTGAAAGACTGTCAATAAAAAAATAATTAATGATTATATTACTAATTTGATCATATTTGACGGTGAATTTGAAGTTGTATTAATAGTAATTGCTTGGAAACTATCAGACATAAATATAAAATCACCACCGTTCATTTCATCTAAATAAACTCCACGTGATTAAATCAAGACCGTTGATTTTCATCACAATAAACCTTTATAAATACAGACAGTTACAGAAACAGAGCTTCGTTATCTGCGCCAATTCGCCAAAACAATTTTCTCGAGAAAACTTATCTTTCTTTTCAATTTTCTCCAGAAATGTTTGTTGAATCTATGATTAGATTCTCTCAATTGATAGCCGAATTCATCACTCTCATCTTCTTCATCTTCTTATCTTTCCGTCTCTTCTTTAGATTCGCTTGCTTCCTCGCGAGCCGTCCTTGGCGTCGTTACCGTACATTCACAATTCGTCGTCGGAGATGGAGAAAATCCACGGCGGAGGAAACTCATTCACCACATTATTGTACAATTTGTCTCGAAAATGCGGCGGAGGGAGAGAAAATGAGGCGTTTAACGGCGTGCAGTCACTGTTTCCACGCCGATTGTATCGATCCTTGGATGAAAAAGAAGTCCACGTGTCCACTATGCAGAGCCGAAATTCCGTCGGTTCCGCCGGGAAATCCTCTGGTCGCGCTAATTGTTCCTCCCGGAGTGATCGAATTGTTTACCAAAGGAATAGTCTCCGATGCTTAGACTTTTATTAAGCTCTTATTAGGTCATCAAAAACATTTAATTAATTAATTAAGACTAAGAAACGAGTTTTCCAATTCCTTAGAATCTTAGGTCAATTTTTGTAATCTCATTGTATAATCAATGTAATCATTCATTGTCCCAAAACTATTCGTTGGATAAAAACTTCTAATTTTAATTGGTATTACATTTACTTATTAGAATTAACTTACTCAATTAAGAATATATTTACACCCCATTCAGATTTTAAATCTCCAATTCGTTAATAAATAGATCGACAAAATTCAAAAAATCAATTTGGTCAAGTGTATAAATATCCATCCATACAATATTCTTTATCAACGTTGGATACTAGAAAATTCTTTTAAGGAAGAATTTTAATTATAGATTGGATATTATGTGTAAATTAAATTCTAAATTTAATATATCATAGAAATTAGGGAACTCTATAAATTTTGAATTTCAATAATAAAACTGTAAAAATATAGATATTTAACCATATGATCAAAATCATTTCTCCATTAATTTGATATTGGTAACCAAAACTTTGAGAATACCTTCATTCAACAAAATTTCATCACCTAATAAAGTTAGCAAATGAGAGTATAGATTAGTGTATAACACTCCTAGTATATCATATTTCTTCTCCACTTAAGGAAACTTCGTACCCACTATATATCTAACTTCCACTATCCAATAAAGTTGTTCCAAGTCTTCAACAAAGTGGTTTTAGCCTATCAAATAATGTTTATTTAGCAAACTATAATAATTATGAATATAGTATATATGTTTATTAGGTGAAGTACTAAGTTTAATTGCAAAAACACTTTAAGAGTTCCGACATAAGAACTTTCTACTAATTTATTTGGCCAAAGAATCTGCCAAAGTATTGGTATGACGTGTGAGGGAAGAAAGAAATAACTTGTAAAATGAGAAAACCAATTTATACTTTTTAATACTTCATCGGTTACTCATTGAATTTTATTCTACTTTTTTAACACAAATTAAAAAATAATTTTAAAAGTTATTTATGCCTCTAATAATCACGGGTAGTGATTTCCTATATTACATGTCAATAATTTTGATTGGAGATTAAAAATTAGAATTTTTTTTGTTGAAAGTTACGTTGAAATTCTAAAATAACACTGTTTGTAAAACACTTTTACCTGACACTCTTTGCGAAACAGATGGAGTATATATTTTTAATGTATATAGTATATAATAAAGTGTATAATAATCTATAATATGGAGTGAAAATTATTTTGTGAAATTTATAGTCTACAAATTAACCAATAAATCTACAAATTACCAAAAATAAGCATAAAATGGAGTAAAAATGATTTTGTAAAGATTATAGCCCACAATTTTACCAAAAATATGTTTATAAGCAATACAAAATATAAAATTTATAAATTACTAAAAATAAACATAAAATATAGTGAAAATTATTTTGTGAAGGCTATAATCCATGGATTTACCAAAAATGAGTGTATAGACAAAAAATAAATTTAAATTAATAAATTATAAAAATAATCACAAAAGTGGTTGAAAATTGATTTTTTGAAGGCTATAACTCATACTCATAAATTTACCAATAAAATGAGTTGAATTTGACTTTTTGAAGGCTATAGTCCATGGATTTATCAAAAATGAGTGTATAAGCAAAATTTCTTTTAATCCATTAATTATCAAAAATAAGCACAAAATTGGTTGAAAATAATTTTGTGAAGGCTATTGTTTATGGATATACCAAAAATGAGTATATAATCATTAAAATGTAAAATTCATAAATTATCTAAAACAATCACAAGAGTGGATAAAATATAAAGTTCATGATTTATTAAAAATGAGTAAGGAGGTCAAAGTTATGGGCTTTGAGTCCCAGTTGGTTCTAATGGGCTTACTGATCCGAGACATGAGATCCAGCCACATCACACGAGTAGCCTCTTCATCTGACTAAGCGAGGACGAGTCATTGAAGTTGGTAGCTGAAGAAGCGTTTCGTATTCTTCAGAAAGTTTGTTAGATATTTCTTCTTCTATTAGTTCTATAAGTTTGTTCTCTCTGTAGTTTTTCATAGTTGATCGAGTGATTTGTAACAGAGAGTATAGAGAAAGAGAGAGGACTCTAAGTGTATATTGAGTCAAGTGTAAAGCTTGGTGATAGTGGATTTTCCGGAGCTCTGACTCCGGCGAGACGTAGGATTCCGTTAATGAATCCGAACTCGTTAAACTTCGCTTGTCTCTTTCACTACAAGAAAAGGTAGCTAAATCCGATGGAATTTTCGACGGAATTTGTTTCCGTCGGAAAATCAGAAAACATTTCCGACGGAAACAAATTCCGTTGGAAATGTCTAGGTGATTACCGACGAAAACCGACGGATATTTTAATTAATTTTAAAATAATTAAATCCGCCGGTTTTCGTTGGAAAATAAATATAAATTTTCGACGGAAATGTTTTCCGATTAAAATGGACTACGTATAATCCATGGTATTCACATGGGGAGGACACATCTGTTGGGATTCGTACAATACTTTCCCCACACAGGATCACTTGTAAAACAAGAATAACT
>OVAX01000916.1:0-60086 GCA_900406405.1 Lepidium africanum | reverse complement strand
GCTAAACCGTCCCAAATCAGCTGTGTTGTAAATGCGTTGCTAAAAAACGTCCCAAATCTTGGTTTTTTGTTGTAGTGAGGTGTTAGATAGAAAATTTTTGATATAATTTTCTAATTAGATTAGGAGTGAAGTTTTAAAATAGATATTGATTAGGAATATCTTTTGTATAATATACCTAAATATTATTAATTAGTTAAGATAATGTATTATATTTATTTGGAAATATTAGGGATATCACTTATTCTAATTTATTTTTTTATATATACTGATTTTAGTATTTCCTTGTCCAAAAAGTGTCTTGAATTTGGAAACCAGTTAATTCTTCATATATAGTGTATTTTATCATCCTAAAAGATATATCAATTAATTAGAAAATATTTTTAATCATCATAATAATATTCAGTTAAGTAAATTATTAGTAACATACCTTAGAATCACAAAGATATATAAGTGGTTTAACCATGTTCTTTAGCGTATACATTTCTAAAGTTTTAGTTCCAAGTTTCTTTGCAAGGTTTCAACAAAAAAATTTATGAGAAAGACATGATTAATAGAAACAAAAATTGACAGAAATTTTTTTGCTAAATTTGTTGAGAGTAAAAAAGAGATAGAACTCATTGGTGTCGTAATATCTTTTGGTTAATTTTCCCTAAATATAAGGGATTAGGATTAGAAATATCTCAATAAAATATATTTTGATTGTTTTGTATGGTGTCGTCCAATATAAACAAATCAATTTAAACAAACAAATCAACTAAAATTATCGAACCTATTACAATAAAATTAATTGAAATTGAAACACATAATTTGTTTTAAAAGATCTTATCAAAACATAGGACAAATTAAGTAGTTTAAAAAGACCACAAATCAAAAAAAATTTAAACAATCAAAACTATTAATTGAATTAAAAATATATATTATTTTTAAAATGTCTTATCAAAATGTAGGACAAATTAAGTAGTTTAAAAAATCCACAAAACAAAACAAAATTTAAACAATCGAACCTATTACAATAAAGTTAATTGAAATTAAAACAAACTAATTTGTTTAAAACTTTTTTTTTATCAAAACAAATACAAATTAAGTAATTAAAAAAGTCGACCGATCAAAAAAAATCAAGGAAATTAAAATTGTTTTTCATTACTCTAAAAGATACGAAAATTTTTAACGCTACAATTGTGTTATATATAGAGATTGGTTAGAGATTCATTTTTAAACCAACAAAAATCAAATCTCAATTGATGAAAGTTTTATTTTTTAACAAACGAAATTCAAATTTTAATTGGTTATAGATTCTTTTTTAAACCAACATAAATAAAATCTTAGTTAGTTTTAGTTTCATTTTTAATTGTATTTTTATTGAAATCGAATTAGAACAAATAATTAGTTTTAAAAAATAATCCTATCGAAAAAAATAAATTAATTAGTTAAAACAAATCGTCCAATAAAAAAATCAAGGGATTTAAAATCTCTATTATATTATTACAAAGATAAGGAAAATCTTATTGCTACGGTTTTATTATAATAGAGATTTTCCATAGTTTTAGAATTTTAACTTTAATCCTCCAAGTGTTTTTGCTGTATTTCAATGAAGAAATTTCAGATAAAGATACGATGAAAAAAGCAAAAATCGAAAGAAAAATGTGGTAAAATCGTTGGTGGTAATATTGTTGGTGTTGTTAAATTTGTCCTGGATGTTTCTTATATAGACTTCTATTAAAAATTTTGTTTTATTATGATTAGGAATATTTTTGTTTGATTTTCCCTAAATATAAGGCATTTGGTTAACAATGAATTAATGTTTTTATCATAATTTAACAAACAAAATCTGTTTGATTAAGGATATTATCATAATTTTAACAAACTTATTTTGTTAAAATAACTTAGAAAAAACGTAGTTAAATTATGGTTTTAAAATTCAACCAATCAAATTATGGTTCAAATTCAAATACGATCAATCATACTTCAAATCAAATATAACAAATCAAATCAATAAAAATTTATTGTTACAAAAAGACAAAGATATAACCGAATCATGTGACAAATTATCTAAACAAATTTTATTCATACTAATTAATTATCTAATACAAATCGACCAATCATAGATTTTAAATCTCTATTATATATTATTATAAATCATACAGATAATTCAGCGCTACAATTTTATTATAATAAAAATAATCTTAAGTTAAATAGGCAGATATATATATGTGTGTATATATATGTGTATATATATATAATCATAATTTCTTTTCCAAAAATCGAACCAACTCTAATTAGATCTTACTATATCTTAATTGGAAAAAATTATCGAGGACATGTGAACCAGTGATAATGTTTTCTTTATAAATCCTCAGACATTAGAGATGGAACCCCCTACATGCAATAGTAGGAGCGGGACTAAGATCACTAGTTGACAAAATAAAAATAAAAAGAAAATTGGAAAATGTTAATTAAATTAGAACTCATTTTAGTTTTAGTTTGTTGAATTTAAAGTTTTGTAGGCTTAAAATAATTCTCATATACTAGTGTTTTTTTTTTCGTAATAAATATATGTAAAAGAACTTGTAACTATGTTCTTTTTTATGTAATATTTAGATTGATAATGTCGATCCATAATTCAAATTATAAGTCTAGATCGTAAATTCAAAACTAAACGACTGTTTATAGTCACAAATTCTTCTAGAAAAATTATTAAAAGTGGACATTTAACCATTAAATTACATCGTCACTTATTATAACGTTAAACATGTTCTTTCTTTCAACTTTTTAAGTACCTAACATTAAAATATTAAATTTCATAGTAGCCTGAAAAGATTGGAACATTTTGTTCAGAATATCAAAAAATAGGACCAAACTAAAGTCCACCTAATTCTATTCGGTTCAATTTATAATCTCATATTGCTAAAGACTATCAATAAACCAAAATTATTTATAAAAAGTCTTCGAAAATGATAGAAATCATAAAAATTAAAATATTGATTTCAATTCTACTATATAAACACATCTTTCCATTTCCTAAAACCCAATTTTGGTCAACTCACTTTTTAATAAATCCCTCTCACTCATCACAAACCAAATTTAAAAATAAAATAAAATATTTACATATCTCTTCGAATTCTGTCAAATCCTTTCCATATTTCTTATCGAGAAATACCTAATCACCCAAGTCCAAATGCATCCAGGGAATGTATGGGGCGGGGATCTCGACGCCGTAGATAGCGATCGAGCCGCGGCGGAAGAGGAAGAGCGGCTGAGGAACATGACGGAATGGGACAGAGGAGCTCTCCACTCACAGCGTTTAGCGGCGGAACACGAGAGAAATCAATTGGACGAAACGCAACAAAGCTGGTTGCTTGCACCACAAGATAGCTGGAAGAAGAAAAGGAAAAGATATGTAAACCTAGGTTGTGTTTCCGTGAGTCGCACGGTATTCTTGTGGACCGTTGGATCTATTGCTGTCTTGTTCATCGTCGTTGCTTTACCGATCATCATCGTCAAGTCTTTGCCTCGTCATAAGTCTGCACCTCCTCCACCGGATAATTACACTCTTGCCCTTCACAAGACTCTTCAGTTTTTCGATGCCCAAAAATGTAAGTCGTATTTATATTATTTAATGGTTTTATTTCTTGCTTTAACCTTTATTCAATTATGGTACTTATGTTAGTATAATTTCTATAAATTAATATAAAAAGTTGTCTAAATTATATGTTTGATTTAGTTAATATTGAGAAATTAATAAAAATTTTAAACTCCAATATTATTAATTTGTAAAACTTTTACTGTAATTATCTTACTACAAACTCCACAAGATTAGTGGGAACAACAAAATGGATGGTAATTGATTTCTTTATCTTCTTATTGAGAATATAAAAAGGATGAAAATATTTCGAATTATAAATTTTATTTTCGGACTAAAAAAAACTCATTTATGAATTTTTTTGAATAAAATTTATGGTGCTATATGTTTAAAAATTTATTTTATGAAATTTTTTAAATGATAAATTTGTTGCTTTAACGAAGAGAGTTGTTAATTAACGAAGAAATTTTTTTTTTATGAGTGTATGAAAATTTTAAAATATTTGTAAATTTAGAAAACAAGACTATTTTTTTTTTGTCAACTTTACTCATTCTTTCTAACTAATGAGATTGATAAATGTCCGATCCATAACCAAATTGCTTCCAGTAGAGCTGACGGAATTTGAAACCCCTATTTAACGCCAAGTTAGATCAGGGGCAAACCAATTGGGACACCTACTTCTTCAAGACTATATATACGTATATAATAAAGTAATATCTACAATCTGAAATACGATGAACGTTTTTTTCTAATTAACTAATAAAAGGTCGTATTTCATTGTGACGCAACTTTGAATAGTTCCATGTTCACAACTTAATTTATTAGCATTTAAAGATCTTAATATTGTGAACAATATTAATTACAAGAATATTTGTGATACAAAAATAAACATTCGTTAGGTGGTAGACTTTAAGAAGATTACGTATAAACATTGACATTCACATTCCAATCAATTTAAAGCACGTTTATACGACTAACTTTCATCCTCATTGCACTTTCCCATTTCGTTCTTTATGAGCTGGCTTATGGTAATGAGCTCACACATCCATTTGTTTTTTCCAATAAATAAATTAACGCGGTTTTGATATTTACAGTAGAAGAATTCATAACAAAACAAATTAAGAAACACAAAAAAAAAGAATTAAACTTGATTTTTGGAATAATATTATATATATATATATATATATACACTTAATTACCGAGGACAAGTGACCCAATGATGTAGTTACTTTGCAAAATCTCAAGACACCAGAGATTGAACCCCCTACCTATAGTAATAGAAGCAGGATTTTAAAGCCACTAGGGTAAATGACCAAAAATAAAAACATATACACTTAATTTAAACTCAAATATTTGAGATTGGAGTTTTGTTTTTACTAACTACAGTTTTTTTTCTTTCTATAATAATGTCGATATTGAATTATATGATTTCAAATTGAAATTAATAATACTTATTTTGTTTTGTTGTTTACTTTAGATTTTCTTTAAAAAGCAAAGTTAAATAGAATCGCAGAAATGTTAAATTGGTTACAGAAAAAAACTCTACCATATATCATACCAACTGATCATACAAATGAAGTTAAGTTGCAAAAGAAAATAATTCACCAATATAGAATGTCAACTCACAGTTTCATATTTGACCAAACAAAATATTCTAGAACTAGGTCGTGTATCATACATGTCTATATAATATTATTAGAATCTAAATGGTATTATAGAGATTCATAAGATTTAAAGTAAGTCAATAATTTTTGGTTGAAAGTGTTTCTCTTTTTAATCTTTTTTTGGGCAGAATCAGTATTTATTAAAAAAATTTAACAGAAGAATCTTTATATTCACATCTTCCATTTGATATATTATTTATCGTAATTCTAAAAATTTGATAATGATGACCTAAGTATATATTACATTGATCTTAGAGTTTATGATATTGACTGCAAATATTTTACTTGGACGGTTTAGTTGCAGAATATGGACACTTTGAAGATTTTTGTTATACAAAAAAAAAACACAATCTTTATTATGATTTAATCATTTCCAACCATTCTTACATGCTTTTAGTGGGCAAAAAGGATTAGTTCTTAAATTTAGTATGATATTCTTGGGTTAAAAAATAAAATGAATATTGATGATTTGGAAAATCAAGAATTGATTATTAATGAAAACGCCATATTGTAGCGGGAAAACTACCAAAGAAGAATAAGGTTTCATGGAGGGGAGATTCAGGGCTAAAGGACGGACTACCGGACGTGGTCGGAGGATTAGTCGGAGGTTACTACGACGGAGGAAGCAACACCAAGTTTCATTTTCCGATGGCATTCTCAATGACAATGCTTAGTTGGAGTCTCATTGAGTATAACCACAAATTCAAAGCCATCAATGAGTATGATCACATGAGAGATCTTCTCAAATGGGGCACTGATTATCTTCTTCTCACTTTCAACAATTCTGCTACTCGCCTTGATCATATTTACACTCAGGTCTTTTATTTGTTTACCTTTTCTTGTGTGTCAAGGAAACTCTATTTAACTTTCTTATGGCCTAAGTAAACCTAAAAATCATTTTGATCAAAGCTCTGATTCAATGACTTGTAGGTTGGTGGAGGACTAAGAGACTCAGAATCACCAGATGATATTTACTGTTGGCAAAGACCAGAAGACATGTCTTACGACCGTCCTGTCCTCTCTTCAACTTCGGCAGCCGATTTAGGCGCGGAAGTTGCTGCTGCCTTATCCGCGGCCTCGATTGTATTCGATGACAAACCAGGCTACGCCAAAAAGCTCAAAAGAGGTGCAGAAACTCTCTTTCCCTTCTTTAGAAGCAGGTCGAGACGTAGGCGCTACTCGGACGGAGAACCAACGGCTCAAGCCTTCTATAACTCAACCAGTATGTTCGATGAGTTTATGTGGGCTGGTGCGTGGCTTTACTACGCCACTGGAAACATTACTTACTTACAATTTGCCACCACGCCGAGTGTGCCTAAAACGGCTAAAGCTTTTTCTAATCGACGGGAGTTAAAGGTACCAAGTTGGAATAACAAATTACCTGGCGCAATGTTGCTAATGACTCGGTATAGATTGTTCTTAAATCCTGGTTTTCCCTACGAGAACATGCTCAATAAGTACCAAAACGAAACTGGTGTTACTATGTGTGCTTATCTCAAGCAATACAATGTTTTTAACCGGACCTCAGGTGACGTCTAATTACTCTACTATTTGAGTTTGTGTGATCTTGAAAAGGACTTGAATTTATGTATTTTGAGAATTTTCTTTTTCAGGTGGGCTTTTACAACTCAACATGGAGAAACCAAGGCCATTAGAATATGTAGCTCATGCTTCCTTCTTAGCTTCCTTGTTTGCGGATTATCTTAATTCAACTGGTGTTCCTGGATGGTATTGTGGCCCTACGTTTATGGAGAATCATGTTCTCAAGGAGTTTGCTCAGTCGCAGGTAAGGATAATTACCAAAATACACATAATGGTTACCCACGCATTCCATTCCGTCAGAAATCAACATAATTTATGACCGAAGAAATTGTTAGATGGTGATATATCCTACATTGGAAGTTGGAGTATATATGATTTAAATGCCAATGCACTCATTCACCAATTGGTTTTGAGTTGGAAGCTCATAATCTATTATAAATCTTTCAAAAATTTTGACGAATGTCCGATGATTTTTGACCGTTCAATATTTCTGACGGTTTTGCTCTCGTTCTCGGCCTATTTCTTATAGTAAAGTCTTATAAGCGTTTGGTTGCTCAGTGGTATTGGGTTTATGGCTTACATTTTCGATTTCCTATCTGTCAACTCTCTGCATAACCACTTGGTCACATGTTTGGCCTTAAGTTTATAGAAATCAGACTAACTTGGAACACATTATAACCATGAATTGTTTATGTTTTATATTTGAACAGATTGATTACATTCTTGGAGACAATCCATTGAGAATGAGCTATGTGGTCGGGTTCGGCAAGAAGTTTCCAAGACGTGTTCACCATAGAGGAGCCTCCATCCCAAACGACAAGAAGAGAAGAAGCTGTAGAGAAGGACTGAAATATAGAGACACAAAGAATCGAAACCCAAACAACATCACTGGAGCTATGGTCGGTGGACCAAACAAATTCGATCAGTTCCATGACTTGAGAAACAATTACAATGCGAGTGAGCCTACTCTCTCTGGAAATGCAGGCTTTGTCGCAGCTCTCATCTCTTTAACTAGTAGTGGTGGTCAACGAATCGATAAGAACTCGATGTTCGATAGTGTTCCTCCTCTCTACCCTCCGGTTTCACCACCTCCTAAAGCCTGGAAGCCTTAAAATAATCTTTCATCTACATCACTGAGATTTATTGTTTTTTTTTTCTTATTGTTTTTACTACTATATATAGTTTCTTATAAACGAGCAAATTTAATGAAGTCTTTCTATTGATTGAAAAGAGACGAATATTATCGATTGAATGACGTGTCTATTACTTGAGGCTTGAGATAATGATCTACCAATATACATCAAAACAGGGAAGTGAATACTGTTTAGAAGCTTAAATTTTCTCTCATAATGATGCATTACTGAAGAAGCTTTTCTAATGTAGCCCAATATGACAAAAAAGAACTCACAAATCAATGAATTGGTAGGTTCTATTTTGTTACTCAAAATTCTTTGTTAGACGGGGAGAATTTGATATACCTCATTTTTATCGGTTTTAAGCTCATTAATTCGCATGTTTTCAGAATGTTTGTTTGCATTTTAGAGTATTTTTTCAGGTAGAAAACATGTTCAAATTCGGATTGTACTCGTGGAGCATGGTTTGGGACGAAGTCGAGCAGTTTCTGGAATTTCAGCAAAAGGGCCTTAATCGATCGATCAACACTAAGATCGATTGATCATTCTCCTCAGCCAGATGTGCGATCGATTGATCGAGCTGTTCGAAGAAAGATGCGCCCGACCTCCTGATCGACCAATCAACCATGATCGATCGATCAACATCTTGTTCAATCGATCCATGAAGCTGCGAGAAGATAACCTAATTTTTCCTATTTTGTACCCATGAGTTTTAGGACCTATAAAAGCTCATATTTATTTTATTTACAATATACAAAATTTTCTATTATAGCTTAGAGTTTATGTAAGCAGAGAGAAGATTTCCTCTATACTTTTGAGAAGATTTCTGAACCCTTTTTATTATTTTAATTGCAATTTCATGTTTATCATAATCATGTCTTCTTCTTCTTCTTTAATCAAGTCTGAGTAGTTTCATTGTCAGGTTTAGGGTTTTCTAGGGATTTAGAAATCAATGATTGAGGAATAAATATGATTGATAGTTAAGGATTCTCCATCTATGCTTTTGCTTAATGCTTAGATTAACTTGATCACCTAATCTATGATTCTAGGTTGTTTGTTTTCCAAAAGCTTGTTAAATTCCTAAAGTAGTTTAGATGAGCAATTGAACTTAAGCAACGATAGTTGATTGTTTNATTGAACTTAAGCAACGATAGTTGATTGTTTGGATTGATTGTGGATAGTTGAACCAATTCGTTAAAGCCTAATTGCATCTTGGAACCAACGATAGTTAGGATCTCTAGGTTGGTGAACGAAAACCCTCGAAGAAAGTCAAGAGGTCTTCTAATCTGGAAGCAGGATAGTCTTCATGTGGCAACTCTGATGTTCAAACTCTCCCATCTTGGCCTAGACCCGAAGACACCTGTTTAACCCCAACCGCGGGAACATATTGGATCCTAGCTTGCTGAAGTCGGATCCAACATATAAGAACAGAGACGTGGATGAAGGTTGGCAGAGTTTCCATGAGATTTTCTATGATCAGTTGCTGCGGAACAAGATAAGTCCAAGCAAATTTGTTTGTCCTACTACTCTCGACAAGCTTGGTATTCTATATGATGTTGGTGGCATGATTGAAAGGCTTGGTTTGGGTACCCTTGTGCACATGAGTCATCCGCTATACCCTAACCCAGTTCGTCAGTTATTGGCATCCTATGATGTCCACCTTGCAGCCAATCCACATGCTCTGGTTTATGCTTCAATGTTCACATTCTTGTTCAACGGAGCTTTGTACACGATGTCCATCAGGGACATACGTAGGTTGTATGGGTTCAAAGAGGAAGCTGAGGGAAGATTGCCTTTGAAGGATAGTCCAGCAAACAACACATTGTGGGATGTGTTAGCAGATGGTGGTTTTCAGGGTCGTGATTCGAAGCTCACACACATTAGGAATCCTGCGATTTGGATGTTCACCAAGATCATTGGTTCAACCATTCTTGGTAAGTTGGAGCTACTTCATCATGTCCTTGCTCCTGTTGTTCCAGATCTCTACGGGGATAGACCTCAGCCTTAGTATCCTCCACTTGACATCAACTGGGGGTTTGTCTTTGCCAACATGCTTAGACAGCGACGTTTTACAGGATCTCCTAGTTTTGATCTTCAAGTTTCATAGACTTGACCTCAGCCACACATATGTGATTGAGAGGATCAGTTATATGGATACGAAGATGCTCACGAACTTCACTTATCTGACCGAGCAGAGGACATGGAGGTACTATTCTCGAGAGTGGAAGCCTTGTTTATGCAAGCTTCCAGCTCAACTATTACTGCAGTTACTTGCCACACCAATGTTGTCTTTGAGCCGCACATTACTCATATTGAGATCACCAAGGAAGAGAGGACCAACTGTCCACCGCACCAAACTTCATCCCGCAGACTCGAGGAGCCGAGCGAGCCTTCTCATGTGTCTTCACGTCTATCCTCTTCACGCGCTGTTGCAGACGTTACAATGGAGTATATGATTCCAAAATACTCTACAGAATTTGATTTACCTCCATTCTCCGAGGACTTTACTGACAGGGAATATAGGCGCTGGCAATACGAGGTGGAGCAGTAGAAGCACTCCATGCTTCGACACATCTGGGATGCTTTGACGAAGGTCAAGGTGCCTATGCCTTCTTGTTTAGGAGAACCTTTTGGGAGCAAAGCTGAGCCAAGTGCAGGACCCAATGTTGGTGGACATGGACATGCAGATGATTCTGATGGGGAGGAAGATATCCAGAGATTGAACCATCGTTTACCTCGCCATCACAAAGCACCGGGTGATCGAGAGAGTCAGAGCCCACAGTGGTTCTATCGTTTTTCTCACTACTTTTTTATTTTTATGCACTTTCATTTTATTTCTTTTTTTATGCGTAAGTCGTGCTTTCTTTAGGTTTATTCTCACACCGGAACTGTGTGAAGTAAGTCTGGGGGAGGACACTTGCTGTGACTAACACTATTTTTCTTTCTTTTGTTTACTCTTTGCATTTGATTTTCAGACATTTTCTCTTTTATTGCGTATTTTCGAGCCTAAAAACTGATTGTAGGAACTATGATTTTCAAGGTTTATTGCACTGTCATTGAACTAAGTACCATCGCAGTACCACCTATATCCATCACAGTTTTCGAAGGATCTCATGCCAGTTTCACCTTAAACTTGACTTAATCTTCTTGTCAAGGGGTTTGGTATACACTGGATCGGGTTCACTTCTCTGTCCTGAATGACTTATCTGTGTAAGTGTGGTTCCCCTCTCTCTATTCTTTCCTAAGTTCTTGTGTTGAACATGCTGTTTCTGAAGTTACTATAAAAACAAAGTTGGATGCAATGTTAGTAGACTGAGGAAAACTCCAATGACGCTACTCTCGCTTTCATTCTTTGAGTTGCTAAAGAACCAATCGAATAAAAAAATAAAATGATACCCTAGGTAAGTAGGGAAAAATTCGGTTGAGCAGTCGATAAAGAAAATAAAATGATACCCTAGGTAAGTATGGAAAAATTGACTGCAATATAGATGAAAAGAGAGGAAAGAAACCATAGAGAAGGTAGTCTTAAGGCTGAAAGTAACCCATGTGTCCTTTGATCAATATCCCCTTGATGAGACCGCACTTAGATACTCCTGGAAACTGGTATGGTGATTTCGGATTACTTATTTGGATTGTGGAGTTTAACCGGGATAGTTGCTAAGTCTGGGGGAAGTACAAGGTGGTCTTGATTATGTCAGGTAAGTGTTTTGTGGTTTACTATGGGATTGATATGCATTACTCTAATGACAAATGAGTTCCTTTTGAGTGGAATCTTCCTGTTAGTCTTTTCTTTCTTTGCTTGAGGACAAGCAAGAAGTTAAGTCTGGGGGAATTAATATACCTCATTTTTATCGGTTTTAAGCTCATTAATTCGTATATTTTTAGAATATTTGTTTGCATTTTAGTGTCTTTTTCAGGTAGAAAACAGGTTCAAATTCGGATTATACTCGTAGAGCATGGTTTGGGACGAAGTGGAGCAATTTCTGGAATTTCAGCGAAAGGGCCTTAATCGAACGATCAAATTGATCGATCATTCTCCTCAGCCAGATGTGCGCTCAACCTTGAGATCAGCCTTCCATTCATGGATCAATCGATTGAGCTGTTCAAAGAAAGATGCACCTGACCTCCTGATCGATCAAGACCTTTAGGAGATCGACCAATCAACCATGATCGATCGATCAACACCTTGATCGATCAATCCACAAAGATGCGAGAAGATAACCTAATTTTTCCTATTTGTACCCATGAGTTTTAAGACTTATAAAAGCTCGTGTTTATTTTATTTACAATATATAGACTTTTCTATTAAGGCTTAGAGTTCTTGTAAGCAAGGAGAAGATTCCTCCATACTTTTGAGAAGATTTCTGAACCCTTTTTATTAATTTAATTGCAATTTCATGTTTATTATAATCATGTCTTCTTCTTCTTCCTTAATCATGTCTAAGTAGTTTTATTGTTAGGTTTAGGGTTTTCTAGGAATTTAGAAATCAATGATTGGGGAATAATGAGGATTGATAGTTAAGGATTCTCCATCTATGCTTTTGCTTAATGCTTAGATTAGCTTGATCACGTAATCTATGATTCTAGGTTGTTTACTCTATAAAAGCTTGTTAAACTCTTGAACTAGTATAGATGAGCAATTGAACTTAAGCAACGATAGTTGATTGTTTGGATTGATTGTGGATAGTTGAACTAATACGTTAAAGCCTAATTGCATCTTAGAACCAACAATAGTTAGGATCTCTAAGTTACTCTATAGAGTAATAGATACCACGACAGTAGATTTACTAGAAATTTATGTTCAAGTCGAGAATGACACTTAAGTGTTCCTGAATAGTTTCCTTGATTAGATTTCTATCTCTTGATGAGCGCCTGATGCCTGATGCTTTTAATATTATTTGCAAATCGTTAAGTTGTTAGTAATTTACTCAAATTACTTTTGGTATAGCTTGAATTAGAATTGAGTGGTCAAAAGAGCAAACTTGGTTCTTCGTGGATTCGAGCCCTAAGTACTATTACTTCATTGTTGTGCACTTGCAGTAGATTCATAGGGTTAAAAGTTTGTGACATCAGAATTCAAAGACTTCAATTGAGAGAGAAAACTCTATTCTTTATAAATTAACAACCAAGTTCAAAATAATAATAACAAAGACCTTATATAGGAGAAGAAATAAAGAGATAAAATTATAGTAAAGATAAAATCCAAAAAAAAAAGGAAAAAAAACAAAAAATAAATATAACTCGAAATAGGCAATGACTTGCACAACAAGTCTCAGATGTTACTACATCAGGTCACCTAGGGTGAGAAGAAAATTCGACCGCAAATTTTCATGCAGATCGTCAACGATATAAGGAACACGATGATTCACATTAAACACATCAGCTGTGTTTATTTGAGGTGAAAGTTGCAATCGATAAGCATTATTGTTGATCTTCTCGATGACTTTCAGAGGTCCAATCTTACGCGAATTGAGCTTGTTGTAAGTACCTGGCTTGAAATGATCTTTACTTAGTAGAACCCAAACAAGATCACCAACTTTGAAGTCAACAACGTGACGGTGTGCATCAACATTAGACTTATACTTTGCTGTTGAAGCTTCCAAATTGGAGTGAACCTGGTTATGAATCTCAGCAAACTCGTCAATCAAATCACAAGCTCGACCATGAAATCGTGTACGATCCAGAGCAATGGCAAGGTCCGCATGGCAGCGAGGGAGAATCCCATACACGACCTAAAATGGACTAAAACCGGTGCTACGGTTAATGGCTCTATAATGTGCGAATTATGCTTGGCAAAGAATAGAATCCCAAGTCTTTATGTTACCACCAACCAAGCAACACAATAAGTTTCCCAACGTTTGATTAGTAACTTCAGTTTGGCCATCAGTCTGTGGATGATAAGCGGAGCTCATGTCCAATTTGCTACGAAGAAGACGCCAAAAAGAACACCAAAAATGGTTCAAAAACTGGGAATCACGATCTGATACAATAGAAAGTAGAAGACCATGAAGTTTGTAGACTTCAAGAAAGAAGAGAACAACCACTTGAACCGCATCTGTAGTCCTTGCAGGGAATAAAATATACCATCTTTGAAAAGCGATCAATAACGACAAAAATATAATCGTTACCTTTTTGTGTCTGGGGCAAGCCAAGGACGAAGTCCATACTAATGTCAGTCCAAGGTTGAGTTGAGATGGGAAGCGGTAAGTAAATACTTGCACTAGTGGTTTTACCCTTAGCCTCTTGACAAATCCCACATCACACCACAAATCATTCAACATCACATCGCAAGGAAAGCCAAAAGAATGAAAAGCTAACTGACTTAAGTGTGCGATCACGTCCGATGTGACCTTCACCATGAAGTTCGTGTATCAGGTGGAGACACAAACTATACTCAGAAATACATAATTGGACACCACGAAACAAAAAGCCATAAAGGATGAAGTAAAGAGTGTCCAAACCATGCTCTGCATCACGCCAAATCTTGGCAAAGAAAGGATCAATGGGATAAGATATAGAAGTATCTTAAATCCTGGAATATAAACATCTAGGGTGGTTAGCAAAGAAAGTCAATGACTTAAAGCATCAACAACTTTGTTTAGAGTACCCGCAATATACTTGATGACAAAAGTAAATTGTTGCAAATATGCAAACCAAGAGGCATACCGAGCTGAAACTTTGCCTTGGGAACTGATATGCTTGAGAGCATCATGATCAATGTAAAGAACAAACTCACAGGGAAAAAGATAATGACACCAATGCTTGATAGTTATAACACAGTTTTACACCTATGTTATCAAATCCTATTGCAGTACAATAGGTATCGACCAAAGTGTGTCACTATCACTAAGGGTGTAGAGAGCTATTCCTATTCAAGTTAAATCAAGCAATGGTGGTGATTATGTCACAATCAACTAACAGGATGAAAAACAGAGTATCAATACTGAGCAATACTGAAAAACAGAGTATGAAGACAAAGCAGTAAGCTAAAAACAGAGTGCTGAAAAACTAAGACAAAACAGAACGATGAACTCGAAGCAATAAATGATAAAAACGGGTTCATGAGGAGAGTAGAGTCAATGACCTAAGCCTAACCATGGGTTTCGGATCTCATCTAGCAACCTATTAAGCAAGTCTAGGGCTAAGGATTCAAATATCAAAGAATTAAGCTATTCTCATGGTCAAGAAATCTCAGCCTGAGCGTGACCTAACCCAAATCTCTTGGTGATTACATGCTCAGACTGACATAAAGAAACAATCCTACACGACCAACTGATGCTCTGAATGACCAATCTCTTGGGTCAGAACCATCAATCCTAGATTAAACCTAAACCTAGCATATTATCAAGCACCTTTCAGGCATAACAGTTGCGAATCAAATTTCAAGTGATCAGGTTGAAACAAGCCTTAAGACCATTCAATCTAGCAAGACCTATGATAGAATTCAAGCAAATAAGAATGAAACACCATGGCTGGACCTAGATCTACTCCATCTCCTCACAAAACCCTAAGCAAACTACTCACTAAGCATGGTGAGAAGCTCAAACTCAAACATAGAAACAAAAGGTATAATGAAAGACTAAAAACAAAGTTGAAAACGAAATCAAACTAACCAAATTTGAGATTCAACAAAGATCAAATAATTTCATGAAAGAAGTAAAGAACAATCACAAAGGTAATGAAAAACTGTTTCAGATCTATGCCAAAAAGAGCAAAAACTAGGTTACAGCGTTTTTTCGCTAAAAGGGTATTTATAGATCCCCAAACATAAATAAACCCTAGTCTGAGTCAGCATCAGGCAAAGTCAGTCAAAATAATGAAGTCGGTTGATGCTGCTTCAGGGCTCACTGGCGAGTTGATACTGACGAGTTCAACATTTAGCTTCAGTCAATCATCAAAAATCTCAGCTCGCCATTGTCACGGCGAGTTTGAGTGTCGAGTGCTCCAAAATTCGTATTTCTGGCTTGGTCACTATGCTCCACTCGATAGTACATGTCGAGTCTGGGTATTGAGTGGTCCATGATTTTACAATTCTGGCCTAGTTTTTCTACTGCACTCACTGGTATTGGCAAGTCTGGGTGACGAGTTGGACAAATTTGGCTTGTGCAATCTTCAGTTTTTAAGGTCTGCAGTTCGTGTACTTTGTCTTGGGCTCATCCTTGCAGTTTTTATGCCAATTTCACTCCAGAATGCTCTAATATGCTCAAATGTACCTGAGACGCTCCAAATGCAATGTGTACGCAAAAATGATCCTAATGGGACTCTAGAATGCTAAATATGCAATGAGAATGAATACTAACGGATGTGAATTATGCAGCAGGATTGGGGTAAAATGCATGTATATCAAATAACCTGAACAACAGTGTATAACTTAACATCATAAGTGCTATAGCGAGCATGAGAGCATGCAATCCTTTCACAAAAAAGGCAATGAAACGACTAGATTGGCTAAGAATAGCGCCACAATGCAACTCAAAGGCAACATTATAATCAAGAAGAATAAGAACCGGAGCCGAAGTGAATTGCTTTTAATGACCTGAAAAGCACGATCAGCTTCAGGAGTCCAACGAAAGGCAGTAAACTTCATGCAGTCGGTAATATGAGCCATAATGCTACTAATGTTTTTCACAAACCGACGATAAAAAAAAGCTAAGCCATGAAAGCTTTGTACCTCGGTAATAGTAGTTAGAGTGGGCTAAGACTATAGAGTCGAAATCTTTACTGGATCCACCTCTAATCCTTAACATGAAATTACATAACCCAAGAACAAAATCTGATCAACACCAAACACACACTTCTTTGTAGTGGCAAATAACCTTTCACGCCGATGAATCAACAATACATCACAGACATGACCAAGATGCTCATCCAATGAAGAGTTAAAGATGAGAATTTCATCAAAATATACCACAATAAACAGTGAAGAGCCTTATTTATCACGCCCATGAACATACTTGGCGCGTTTGATAACCCAAAAGGCATCACAAGCCACTCAAATGAATCTTCTCTTGTTTTGAAAGTTGTTTTCCATTCATCACTGGGACGAATTTGAATCTGATGATACCCACTACGAAGATCTAACTTAGTAAAGATAGAGGCTGACCCTATTTGATGAAGAAGGTCATCAAGGTGTGGAATTGGAAATCGATACCGTATTGTGATCTTATTTATCGCTATGTTGTCAACATACATACGTCAAGACCCATATTTCTTCGGCACCAATAATGCAGGGACAACACACAGACTTAAAATTTCATGCACATAGCCTTTGGCAATGAGTTCCTCAACTTGTGTGCAAAGCTCATCATGCTCCTTTGGGCTCATGCGATAATGTGGACAATTCGGTAACACTGAATTAGGAGAAAGATCGATACAATGTTGTATCGCACGTAAAAGAGGCAGCCCTTTGGTAGCTCGTTAGGGAATATGTCATTAAATTCTACTAACAAATCAACGAAGGCAAGAGGAATCGTAGATGAAATCGTCAAAACCTGAGGCACAAAACAAAGAAGAAACACAACATTTATTTGTTGTAATTTTGCTAAGATATCAAACTTTTTTACCAAAATGGCTGGCTTGCTAGTAATCGCAGACGCTAAAGGAGGAGTAAACCATGTACCTTGAGCGTATGATCAGAAGCAACTTGCGAAGGAAGTAAAACAATGTGACGACCATCAAATGAAAAACTGTAAGTGTTGGCGAATCAATCATGAGCAGTACGATGATCATATTGCCACGGTCGTCTTAACAGAATATGACACGCATCCATTGGTAAAACATCGTAGAAAACCTTATCCTTGTAATTAGAGCCAATCGAGAATGAAACTTTACACTTATAAGCAACACGAATCTCTGTCTTAGAAATTAGTCAAACGATCTTGTAAGGAGAAGGGCGAGGCTCAGTGACTAACGCTAATTTAGACATGGCTTCCTCTAAAACAATGTTGGTGCAAATACCAGAGTTTATAACCAGATAACGAACCTTGCCATGCATGCTGCAAGTCGACTGAAAGATGTTAGTACACAACCAAGATTCTTTAAGTTTTGGAGGAATGAGATAGTTTCTATGCATCATCGACAAAGGCCCGGTATCATCCACCACGCATTCCTCAACTTCTGCAAGATTCTCATCAACATCATCATAATCGTCATATACATGTTCCTCTGTGACCAACAAACTGTGCTGCTGGAGCGGTGTCCAGTTTCACCACACTGGAAGCACTTATAAATTGTAGTACGATTCTGTGCAACAGTGAATTTTCCTTCAATAGGAGTACTAGTTTTGTTTGGTTCTGCAGGCCTTGAAATTACATGACCAGCAGCTTGACTAGAACGATCACGTTGCGCATTCCAAGAAGTTTGATTTCAAGATTATTTTTAATTAAAATAGCCCGTTGGTGAGCCTCCGACACTGAAAGGGGATCAAATTGAAGTAACGCGTTCTGAATGGAAGTTCGTAGCTTCCGATAAAGTGAGACACACATTGTTCTTCATTCTCTGTTAAAGAGTTGCGTGCCATCAAAGCAAAGAAGTCATAGGCATATTCATCAACAGAGCGAGTACCTTGTCGAAGATTTTGCAACTTTGTGTACATCAAGCGAGTGTAATTGTATGGAGAAAAACTTTGCGCATATTTGCTTTAAGCTTTTCCCAAGACGTAATTCGAGGTTTTCCTTCACGGGTATGAGAATCTTTAAGTTGTTGCTACCACGCAGAAGCATGACCTTGAAACCTAGTTGCCACTAGTGATACACGCATCTGATCAGGGATCTATTTGAAGTCCAACAACTCCTCTGTGGTATTAATCCAATTGAGAAACTCTTTAGGTTGAATTCCATCAGTGATTTCTGGAAGGTTAAGTTTGAAACCAGATACCCACCGTCGATTATCTTCATGAGGAACCTTGATTAGGTCATGGTGACAAGTTCTAGCATGCTAGCTGCGTTCATCGAGAAGAGCGAATTGATTGACGACGATATCGTTTTCCTTACCATCGATGACTTGAGGTGGTATGACCTCCTGACATGTAGGTCCCGAAGTAGTTTGATGCTGAGTTTGAGCGAGCGTACAAACCGCAGTCTCCATGGTTTCGTGAATGGTGTGGTTGCGACTCCGTTGAAACTCTAGTAACATCTCCTTAAACGCAGTGTTATGGTCCTCCAAGGTAGCCTGAAGACTCTTTTTCAGATGCATAACCAGGATCTTTGGCTCTGATACCAATTAATGTAGCCGAATATGATAAAAGAGAACTCATAAATCAAATGGATTGGTAGGCTCTGTTTTGTTGCTCAAAATTCTTTGTTAGATAGCGAGAATTATAAAACTTTAATTGAGAGAGAAAACTCTATTCATTATAAAATAACAATTAAGTTCAAAATAAAAATAACGAAGACCTTATATATGAGAGGAAAGAAAAAGATAAAACCCTAGTAAAAATAAGATTCAAAAAAGAACTCGAAATTAAAAACAAAAATTAAATATAACTCGAAATATGCAATGGCTTGCACATCAAGGATGTTGCTACATCATTTTCTAAGTAGGAAAACATTTTCTGTTTGATTAGTTTTTTTTCTCAAAAGTAGAATCTTAAAAATTTTACATCTGAGTGAGCCAAAAAATGTTCTAAAATCTCATCACATGTAACTAGAACAAAATATCTACTATATATTATGTAATTATTAATAGAGTAGCATGTTATATTTTCAAATTATTTTCACCTCTAGAACAATGCAAGTGGAGAACAATAAGCTAAATGTTCACGACTCCATTCAAATTCCAATTCAAAGCTACTCGACAAATTGTGTGGATAAACTGTGAAAATTGCATTGATGAATGATTGATTATAACAACTAATTTTCTCTGTTACAGCTGCACATACCAATAAAAGTAAGAAAATGACAACACATCAATATGTTCCAAGTTACAGTCATATACTCAAGATCACTCATATCTCTTTACTCTAAATCACTCATATCTGACTATACTCAAATAATATCTTTCGTCAAACTATGGATCAAGATTCGGAGCTGGAGTGGAAGCTCATATCACTCATTGCTCAAATCTTATCTCCACGCTATTTTCAGCTAAACTCTCCTTTAAACAGTTTTGGTGCTGACCGAATCTCTTTGGTCTACTTAATGGAATTGGAGTCGAAGCCAAACCCAGAGTCGAAGTTCATGTAACTTATTGCTTAAGTAGTAAATGTCTTTAACTCTATGGATTTGGATTCCCAACCGGAGCCTCTGTCGAAGTTGATTTTAAATTTTCTCCAAAAATTCGATAAAGATGGATACAAAGCAATCTATGCTGTTTTTGAAAAAACAGTGAGACTCCAGCCTAAGCCAGAGCTCATATCACTCATACAACAAATATGATCTTTGGTCATTTCCATGATACCAAAGTGGAATAATTTTATTCTGTTATGTCCTCAAGGAAAAGCATATAAGAGAGAAGTTAAGAAGAGTGAGGGTAACGAGATGGGGTGTTTGCCCTCAAACTGGGAGACATTCAAGTTAAAAGGAGAAGAATACGAAACCCATTTTCTCTGCCTTGGTTGCAATGGTGAGAACCATATAGAAGATGACATGGCTCCAATTGAGATCAAACATCCTCTTCATATCAAACATTCTCTTCAACTTCTCAACTTTTTCCCAGTCACCCTATATAGGGCCGAAAGAATATGTTATTGTTGTGGTGAATCTCTCCAAAGCGTGGTATATTATTGCACGGCTTGCAGTTTTTCTATTAATTTTTCTTGTTCAGAGAAACTACCAGAAGAATATATAGACCATCCAAAGCGACATGAGCATACACTTATTCTATTTCCAAGTCAGGATTCTGTGACTTGCACCCTATATGCCTTGAAACATACAAGATGTCCTTTCGATATATGCCCTCCTTGTGATTTTGTGGTCCATCAAGGTTGTCTCAGCTTACCACGCGTCATAAGAATATGTCGTCATCACCATTGTATCTCTTTTATTCCTTTCTTTGGCCAAGGAAATTGGGTTTGTAGTGTTTGTCGTGAAAAAATAGACAATAATTATGGAGGTTATTCTTGCATCAAAGACGATTGTTTCTATGTCGCTCATTCAAAATGTGCCACGCAGAGGAAGTTGTGGGATGTCAAAGAACTTGAAGGAGTGCCAGAAGAAATTGAAGAAGAGGTTCCACCATTTGTAAAACTAAGCAATGGAGATATTCAACATTTTAGTCATCTGGAAGATCATCATTTGAGACTTGATGAGAACACTGAAAGAGATTACGATGAGAATAAGTTGTGCCAAGCATGCATCACGCCAATCTATTTTGGTAACTTTTACTCTTGTATTCAATGTGATTTCATTCTTCATGAAGCATATGCGGAATTATCTCGCAAAATATATCACCCGATCCATGCATATAAGCGCACTCTAGTTCCAAGATATGATGAGGTCGTTATGGATATTAGAAGTTGACGATGTTCAGCATGTTCACAATGGATGTGCATAGCTGGATTCTTCTATAACTGTGATAAATGTCATTTTAAGCTTCATGTGCAGTGCACCATAATGTCCAAGCCATTAGTCCAAGAAATTAATCAGCATCTGTTATTTCTAACATCCAAACCTGGAGAAAGACCACGAAACTGTAAAGTTTGCTTTGAAACAGAAACATTCAACTGCATTGAATGCAACTTTTCCCTATGTTTCAAATGTGTTACTATACCTCAAAAGTGAGGTATAAGCATGACAAACATGAGCTCATTCTTTCTTATGGGAAGGAATCAACTATCACGACATATTGGTGTGAAGTTTGTGAGAATAAGGTAAATCCAACATATGAAATGATTTATAAATGTGATGAGTATTGTTGTATCACCGTAGACGTTGAGTGTTTGATTGGGAAGGACTTATACATGAAGCCTGATTCATCATGGTTCCAATACATGAAGCATGCTAGTGGTTGTTTCGAGCAAACGAAAGTAGAAGTTCTGCCCAATAATCAAAATATGACTAGACCTATTTGCTTCTTTTGTATGAGGCGTTGTTGATACAATATAGTCCTCCACTATAATGGGTTAATAGCTTGTTCCATGTACTGTTTAAAAAGGTAATCTTTTTAGCCGTAAGAAATATTGTTGAATCTTTTTGATGTTATAAATTTATGTTCTCACCAAGCTTTAGATTGGTGAGAAAAAGACCAAGTTTAGAGAAACATCAAATTGTAAAACAAGATATAAGTAAAATGAACAAAGACACATAAATTATTTGTAGACATGGCATAAGTGTTTGATCTAGCCTTGGTAAAAAAAATTCTATTATCATTGCAATATGTCGTCGGCATATCGCGCGTAACAAATCCTCAGACCAAATGAAAATCTCGCTGGACACACTGAACTCTGATTTGCCAACAATCTCCTCCTCAACCACAATGTTTGAGGAAAACTTAATCATGAACTCAAAAAAAGAGGTAGTCTCAACTATCCAAAAAATTGTTAAACAATATCTTTTGTTCCAAGCAAGTGATACTTGAAGAAGAAGAAACAAGAAGAACAATTGGCTATGAGGTAACCGAATCGAGTCTCTTGGTTATAATGGAACAAACAAGTTTTCTCTACCTTGGTTGGTACCTAATGCAAGTAATAGTGATGGGTCAAAGGTCACATGCCTCCTCTTGGGAGTCTCCATGACCGTTGGTATATAAGGGGAAATGTCTCCTCTTTGTCTTTTGTAAAGCTTAATACCATTTCAAGTAACTCTTGTCTTTAGTGTTTTGTCTTATAGATCCAATTGTAAAGTTGTATAGGTCTATATATTTGATGTAAATGTGCTGTAACAAATTAAAGAGAATAATACTCTCTTTTCTTCCATAATCTCTTCCTCTCTTTCGGATCTTAACCTCTCAATCTCTCAATCTCCAATTTTCTCTAATTATCTCAACAAATCTCATCTTTACATCTTCAAATCTCACATGGTATTAGAGTATAAGCTCTTGAGACCTCTTTCTTAAAACTACTGCAAATTTTCTCTTTGCCTTTTCTCCTTCTTCTTCCTTGTTCTGCCATTGTTACTCGACAAAAGCTTCTCTATTAACCGTTGGGTAAAAGCCTGTTTTGTGTGCATTTAATGGATAATTCCAAGAACCTTGCTGTTCATGTCATTCTTAAAGGAGTAAATTACTTACTTTGGTCAAGAACCGTAAAAACATTGTTGAGTAGCCATGGACTTTGGGCTCACATTGAAGGAGATGCTCCAAAGATGATAGTTCGGTCATTGGGTAAAGAGAAAGAAGGTGATACTAGCTTGGCCATGGCTGTGGAGGATGAGAAGGCTAAGTGGTATCAATATGACCCACGTAGTCCTTGTAATCATTCAAAGCTCCCTTGACCCTTCAATCCATGAAGCTTACTCATATTGTGAAAGTACAAAGCACTTGTGGGAAACTCTCAAAAGGTGTATAGAAATCTCTCAAACCTCAGCCGAGTCTATGAAGTGAAGAAGGTTATCAACGACCTTAATTAAGAAGGGATGGAGTTCACTCAATGGTTTGGAAAATATCGGTCACTTTGGGCCGAACTTGAAATGTTAAGACCACCAACGGTGGATCCAATTGGTTGGGAGAAAGGCTTGAACAAGACAAAGTGTTTGGACTCTTAATGAACCTCAATCCAACTTATGGTGATCTCATCCACCACCTTCTCCGCCAAGACAAGCTCCCAACCCTTGAAGAAGTGTGTGGCTCCATCCAAAGGGAACAAGGTTCTTGGAGCCTTCTTGGTGGAAAGGGGGAGCTTGCCATGGCAAACAAAGCTTCTTACAGCTAAGATGAAAAGAAGGTCTTGGTATGTGAACATTGCAAGCTTAAGGGACACACCAAGGATCGGTGTTGGACTTTACACCCACACCTTAAGCAAACTAAGTTGTGGGATAAGTCAAAAGATAATCTTGCTCATGAAGAAGCTGCAACCAAGGGGAGTGGACCAAGCAACTCTCAACTGACTGTAGGAGGAGCTATGGTAGCTTCACATGGGGACTATGTGAAGAAGGCTGACCTTGAGGAACTCATCAAATCCATCAATGCCTTAAAGGAGTCCGGTAACTCATTATGGTAGGAAAATTAATCTACCTCACAATCACAAGACCGGATATATGTTTTGCGGTGAACCAAGCAAGTCAACACATGCAAGCACCAAAAATGCATCATTGGGATATGGTGGTTTGGTTCCTTAGATACCTCAAAGGAACCGCAGAACAAGGCAATGGATGGGAATGAATGAGGGCACTACGTTGGTGGGCTATTGTGATGCAGATTGGGCCGGGGATAGACAAGACCGCAAATCAACAATCGGGTATTGCACGTTCCTTGGAGGCAACCTAGTAACTTGGAAAAGGAAGAAGCAAAATATGGTGTCTTATTCAAGTGCCGAAGCCGAGTATAGAGCTATGAAAGCTTACAGACGAACTCATTTGGTTAAAAGCATTGCTTAAAGACTTGAGAATTAAAAAACAAAAACCGATCACAATGCATTGTGATAATCAAGCGGCAATTCACATTGCATCCAACTCAGTGTTTCATGGGAGAACCAAGCACATTGAAGTTGATTGTCACAAGGTCCGAGAGATAGAGCAAAGAGTGATCTTACCATACTCAAATCATAACCATGAATCATACTCTTTCTTGCTACCTCTGTGAAGAAGGCTAACTCTTTTTCTCTATCATTCAGTGTGTGGCTCTGATACCAAAAATTTAATAGTAATTACAAGACTGTATATAGAGAAGATACTTGTGCAAACTTTGTTGTTCTTTACATGAGTGTTGTTGCAACAAATACTTCCAAATAAAAAATAACAATTGATTCTCTGATTAAAAAAATTAACCAAGAAAAAATAAACTCAAGCATTCCTAAATGGTTGGATTTCATTTCAATTTGAATTTTACTAATTATTTCTAACATGGTTTTGCTTGATTGTAATATTATTCTATGTAGCTATAACCTTATTCGAGTCACTCAGCGAGACAAGAGCCTGGTTCCAAAGGTACAACTCGTCCACCACCGACCAAAGGTGCAGCTGCAACTCCTCTTTGATTCAACAAGCATCTGAAATAAGCCAACCTCGTCTTTACTTTCTCCGGTTTCGTTGCTAACTTTGCATAAGGTGTCCAAAGTCGCTCTTTAAACACAAAAACATTACTTTAGCAATGATTACACACACAATGTGTCATAAAATAATGCATTTTTAAGATTTTTTTTTTCTTTCTCCAGAGGGTTTAGACCGAAGTTCAACTAATCCCCAAAGAACCAGTACTGAAAACTAGTCTGACTTTAGATTTCTCATGAGACCTAAAATATGGTCTCATCTCCGTCTGACCAAAGAACAACTTAGCTCCCAGCCGGAATCGAATTCAAGACCGATGAGCTTATACGCTTTGCCCCAAATCAATTTCTACCACTAGACTACCGCTACTTGGTTGCATTTTCAAAATGTAAGAGTAAATTTTTATATACCTGCAGCTGCAGCTGCGCGAGGCCAAATGGTTTGTTGAATGTCAGAAGCATCGATACGTTCACCCCACATACAAACTTCACCACCAAGTACAAGACTTTGTTGCTTTTGATCCTTTATGTTTTGAAATGGTTCATTTAAGTAAAAGCCTTCCCAAAGTGCGTCTAAATGGTCCAAATACCATTTGTCTTGGTTACTCACTATACATCTAAATTTAGCCGCAGTTACTTTCTCAACAACTCCTGTCCCAAGCCTGATTCCACCAAGTACAAAACATACAAAAAGTTATAAATTCCATTCTCCAAGTCAAAATTTGTACTTCTTCTGTTCTATGCTTGCATCTTACCAGTTGTGGACAATGGTTTTTGGACTTAGTTTGTTTCCAAAATCATTGAAGGTTTCTTCCCTACATTATTAACATTACAGTAAAATGTATTAATTAAGACATAAGCTTCAATTACATAGAAGCATTGATATGTAACTTACCAGTTGATGACTTCATATCCATGAGAGGCAGCGAGCTTTTGAGCTCGCAACACGAAATATTCATAACCTTGTGCAACACTCATGTTTTGTTTTTCTAACCTGAAGGTTAAGAAAGTTGGAGAAACATAAGGAAACAATGTTGTCGATAAATAATATCTTACTTCTAAAATAAGATATGGACTCTACTTATTGTGAATTGATTTTGAGTTGGAAACTCGTATCATTACCATTGAGCTATTCGCGGTGTTGCAGACCAACAAGCTGCAAAGAAGTACAATGAATCAAAATTTCACTATGAAGTGGAAATATGATGATTAATAGAGGAATGATTGTCATTACTTGTATTTACTTCATCACCTCCCAAATGGACAAATTTAAACTTAAAGATCTTGCTAAAATCTGAATGAAATCAATGGATTAGAGGTTATGAAATCGAATGTTTTAAAAGCTAAATAAGAAAGTGGTTTTCAAAGAGATTACCGGAAAGAATGCCATCAATGACTTTGAATGTAAAGTCATTGCTCACGTCAAGTGGTTCTCGACAATCCTTGGAAGGCCACAATGTTGGATAACCTTTTCCCCTTTTATTTATTTATTAATAAGAATGAATATTATTGTTTTACATTGTGAAATTATGAAATTATAAAAATTTGAGGATGAAGAAAATTACCATGAGAGAGCATGTCCTGGAACATCAATCTCAGCCAAAACATGGATCCCTCTTCGCCGAGCATAACTATATATACATCAAAAAATAAGTAAATAACAAACAATAGGTCTAGACATAATATCCGGATCAAAAAACTAAACCTTATTGAATGGCTCAGATGGTTCTCATAGTCTATATATCGATCTCATATACATATATATGTATTTTGATTATCAGTTCTGTTTGGATGTTACAAGAACCAAACAAGTATTTGAAAGTAGCGTACGAGAACCAAACCGATATTTTTTTTTTTTTACATCTTGGTATAGATCCTTCAATCCTATATTCGAAACTGACCCGAATCTAACGGATTATCCAAATGTGTATACCTAACAAGCAACTGCCCACTGATATGGATTCAATTATGTATTTGAAGGAATATTAAGAATTAGATTTTAGTAATAAAATGTTTATAAATGAGTAAGAATCCAAACATACTTGACAATTTCAGCAGCATCTTCTAAAGTGTATCTTTGAGAAGAAGAGTAAGCTCCATTCCATAGCTTTGGATATGAAGGAATCTCTAATGGAAATGATTGTGTATCAACAATGTGCCAATGTAACACATTCTGCACCAAACCAAATCAAATTATTGTATAGTTGTTATATATTCAAGAGATTAATCATCAACCAACCAAATTTTATTCTTATATATAAGTCTCTTTAAGAGCTTACGAGTTTGGCGTATGTCATGGAATCAATTACGTTCTTTATAACTGGAAGTGGCAAATAATGTCGGGATGTATCTGTAAAATATAAAACATGTTATTATGTAATATAATATGTACATGAATTGTGTTATTGAATTAGTAATTAGAGATTAATATTATGTAATTACTTACCAATCAAAAGGCCACGATAAGAGAATCTTGGATGGTCTGTGATATTCCATGGAGTCATTAGAATCTCTATTACCTTTTTCTTCATATTAAAATGGCATAACTGGCTGAATGTCTGCATTTATAGTTTCATTTATCTTTCATATTTCTTTAGCAACTTGATACTTTTTTTTGTTAATATAAGCAAATTTGGCAAATCCATTATATAATGAAAAAAATATATAATTAATTTAAATGTATTAAAATCAAGATTCTGATATATTATTAACTTACTTTAATATATTATGTTATTAATATATTAAAAATTAATCTAAGAATTTGCAAAACCAAATTTTTAACTAACCAAAACCACCTGGAATAAATATTATTTTTATTTTTAACTATAAAATCGAAACTTTAAATTTATATAATACTGTATAATAATTTATTATATCATTCATATCAATCATTGTCTAATATAATTTAAAAACAAACCTCTAGACCATGCAATGCACCGTAAACGTTCTTTGCCTGCATTGAAAAATCAAGTATCAAGAAAGAGATTTAGTGTATACGACGTTGAATGAAAATTTATATAAATCAACTGCATAGAATATAAAATAGAGTTTCATAATGACAAAAATATTATATATATATATATATATATATATGTTCAACATTTTATTACATTTAGAACTGGCCTATAATGTTTCGACCAAAAAAAAAAAATTGGCCTCCAAACAATTTTCATCCGATAGAATTTGCTTAAACACATGGGACCGATAACTAGTGAATCACACTAATATGTTTCCATTAGTTTTGTAAATATTTCCAAATAAATTATCGTTTTATTAGATAAAGAGATTTGGGCTATTCGGAAATAATAATTGACATATAAGCACTCATCGATGTGTGTTAATGGATTTGTATTCTAAACGAGGAAAACAACAAAAACAGACAACAAAAATCGCATTATAGTTATTGCAATTCACGTGGATGACACTATATAAGGTCCCTACATTATGTTACATGGGCCTATAGTGAAGATATATAATATGTATATATATAAAAGAAATTTTAAGAATAAAAACCGATTTAAAACTGAAATTCATCACATATTCGAACCGATTTTTTATTATTATTTCAACAATATAATTACTTTAATATTACAATATACATCATTTTTTTTATATACATACTAAATTTTTGAATATAATATGACGAAATGAGTTTAATATGACGAAATGAGTTAGATATGACAAATTAAATATCAAATGTATTTATTTTTTTAATAAAAATATGCAAACTATCACTGTAGAAAATAAAAACTTTGAAATATCTTATATGTTAAAGTATACAAGGATTCAATCTTCGCTATAGCGTGAAATTTGATTTTTTTTTTCAATTTGTGTTCATTTGGTTCTTACATCTGTCTTGATATTTTGAATATTTTTTTGAAATGTTGTTTTAGTGGTCCTAAACCCGAACCGAAATCAACCCGAATTAGATGAATTTAATCCGAACCAAACCCGAAAAAATACTCCATGGGTCACATGCCTATATATTTAAAAAACCGAACCCAAACCTAATTTGGAACCAATCAAGAACCAAATTTTAAAGTTGTTTTTATTAAAGTTTTTTCTTTAATTTTGAAGTTTTACATAAAAATACTCGAACTCGATCTATACAGTACCAAACTATATCCGAAAAATAAAAATATCCGAATATGTCTTAAACCAAAATAACCATATGAATCGAACCCGACAAAATACCAGAATATGTCTTAAATCTATGTACTGGGAAAATCCAATCCAAATCTGAACCGGAACTGAGTCAAATTTGTAACTGATATGTTTTTATTAAATTTTAGTTTTTTAGAGTTTTTTCTAATAAATTTTTATTAATTTTGAATTTTTATATAAAATCAGTAACAAAATTTCTTTAAACCTATTTTTATGGGTTGTTATAAACTTTATGTTTATTTTATCCTATAGTTTATAACACGTTCAAAATGAAAGTGTTTCTCGCTTTAATATATAAGATGGAATATAAAATATCAATATTGAAAATAGTATAATATCTATTAATTAATAAATTTTTAGTTTTAAAGTATTACTTTTATATCAAAACTGAGTTAAATATGAGTTTAAATAAAGAAATATTAAACAGAACCAAAAAAAATTATTTCTCATATTGAGTATGTTTTTCAATAATCCAAAAGTTACAAAAAATATATCAAATAGAGTGCTTGTATTTTATTGCTTAAAAAGTATATTTTACGTTGAAATAGGATCAAATAAAGGAATGAAATATACTTTATAAAGTTAGGTTGTTTTTGGGTTATCAAACTGAATTATTAACATTTAAACATTATATGGGAATATGTGGTTACAGAAAAATAATAAAAGCTAGGTTTAGGTAAAGAGTGGGACCAACGAACCTCAAGTAGTGCATAAGATGGCTTCTCTTGGGATGCAACCATTAATTTGTACGACTCGTCTCCTCCATATTCCAACTACACAACAACAATCACACCATTTTAACGACTTTTGTTGGCTTTTAATACCGAAAAAACAAAAATTCTTTAATATATCAATTATATAAGGTTTGAGTTATAGATCAAGACATTCTTTTAATACAATTGGATTAAAAAAAATCAATTATTCAACCAAAAAAAACAATCATCCAATTCCCTTAGTTTTCTCATTTTTAATATTAAGCTTTATATCATTTATTAAGTTTTACTTTTTTGCTAACTTAGTTAATTGTTACCTCTTTGTCTCATAAAATATCAAATACATATAGAACATTGTTTATAAAATATAAAATATTATATTTAAAACATGCATATCAAAAACTTATTTTTATCAAAAATTAATATATTACTAAGATATAGTTCACCAATCATAAACAGTAATACATAACATTAATAGTCACAAAATACCAAATACATATAGAACATTGTTTATAAAATAAACAAATAAACTCCGTAAAACATTTATAGAATAAAACAGAGAGTATGTTTCTAAGCGATTAGATTTTTAATCTCAAAAACAAAAGAGTCAGTATATGAGACAGTGAGTCAAAGCTAAACGAATAAATTTCGTATAAGAATATTTTTTTCTGTTATATTTATAGATATATATATATATATATATCCGATTTAAATAAATGATATGGTGGTAAAGGATTAACTAATACATCCGACCAACAAAAAAAAGAATGAACTACTTCAAAATAAGCCTTTTCTCAACCAATGTAACCACTGGAATATTACCAATAGTTATTAACTATTTTTACATTATTTTTGTTATTCTATCACGTGAAATCTCAAAAATTATTTAATTAAAATCTGGATCTAGAAATATAAAATATATTAATAAATAATTTGATTGAAAATAACGAGGTTGTCCGTGAGTCGGTGGACCACCACAGAACCACATCACTCGAGCAGCAAACAAAACATAAAAGGAAATAAAATACTTAAGGAGAATTTATACAATCAATTAATACTGAAAATCCTAAATTTATGGAGTTTCTAATAATTAAGGATCTAGCAATTTTGTAATTTTTTTTACATCACATGGATAAAGTTTTATAAATTAGATTTCAAATTTGTCAAATATATTCTAAAATAATTCAACTTTAAGTAGAAAATTCTCTTATCAACAGATGACAAAAGAAAAAAAATCAGTTATAAGTTATAACCAACGACAAGAAAGCAGTTGATAAAATTTTTGTTTTGTTTATTTTATATTTTCAACATAGTAATTGTACCAAAATAAATAAATTCAGTAGATTATAAGACAATTCGGATTTTTTTTCTAACTTTATTTTTTTTGGGATAAGCTTATCTAACTTTTCTGCTTTATGATCTACTATAAAAATGCACTTTAAAACTGAACGAAACGTTAGTGCATTCGTCGTTTATTGTCAGAAATTTATAATTTTGATAGAAAATGTCTCCTAACTATCAGTAGTATTTATTTAACTAAATTTACAAGATAATATAGGATATTCTTTTCCTTTATAAATTGAAAAAGATATAAGTGGGCTAGTGGATAAAACTTTTTAAGAAAAATGAAACAAAAAACGAAAGCAAAATAAAAAAAAAACAATTCTGAAAGATTTGTTAAAATGACGATTCAATCTAATAACCCTTAAAAATAATTTGATTTGTAAGTAATTATGCAAAATGAGATGATTAGAAATAATAATAAAACTACATTCAAGAACTTGATGATGAAAAATGAATGGGAGAAACAAACCTCATCGGAGGAAGAAGAGATGATGACGTGGAGGCCATGAAGCGAAGCAGATCCACCGGAGCTTGAAGAATTCCGGTCACCGGAGATGACGTGGCTAAGCCTCAAAACAGCAAGCATTCTCTCAAATCCTTCTTTTAAAATCCCTGAAGGATCTTTATATATACTTCTTTCTGTAATAAGCTTAAAATCGCCGTTAAGATACATTACCCGGTTACCGTGATTAACTTCCGCCGGTAATGGCCATATCATTAACTTTTCGATGTCTTCAGAGCCCGAGATTACTCCGGCGATCAATAGCATAAACAACGGCAAAACTCCGGCGATTTTTGCTCCTCCACCTCTCATTTTTCTTCTAAGTAACATGAAAATAGCAGAAAACGAAAATAGAAGAAATGTTTTTTTTTTTTTGACAAAAATAAAAGAAGAAACGTTTTTAATGAGAGAAAAAATGTAGCAAAAACGGAGAATCTGAGAAGTCTCTCTCTCTTGTAATTCACTATCCCTTATATATAACTAATGTTCAGAATTATAGACAAAAGCCTCTGAATTAGCGAATTTTTTTCTAGCAATAAATTTATATATATATTACCACTTTATACCATATTTGTTAAGCTATACAGTTAATTGTTTGATTAATCTATAAAGTTGTTGATGAAAATATAAACAGGATATTATTGACAACACTAACTACAAACACAAATCTTTTTAAGAGGAAGTAGGTTTGGTAAATGTATATCTTTTCCATCAAAGACATATATAGGGAGTGAGTTTTAAGCTTAAATCGTGTCTTGTTGATTCAATTATTAATAAAGAAAATGCTTTTTAGATTATAGATCAAACATTCTCGATCTAATTGTCAATAGAAAAAAAATGAAACGAAAAAATCCAATCGGTATAATCTTATGTGATATGATACCCAAAATTACTTTGAAAACCATATTATTTAATCTAAACAGAGCTTATGCAATTATATTTATTTTACGATATTACACATATATAGGAAAAGGTGAACAATTGAGGCTGTTTTCGTTTTTCTCTTTTGTTAGTGATTTTGGTGAGAATTTGGTCAGTTGCAGGTAATATTGATATCATGGAGCTGATTTTCATTGGTTTGGTACATTGAGAACTATGTCATTACTCAGCCCAATAAGTATATACGTTTTTAAATATACAAATTAATATTGAACCAGGTTGTTGAATAAGACTCGATCGATGGATATTATGTTTTGCATTTTTAGAGCAAAATAAAAGAAGAGTAGTATAGTATTTTTCACATGATTTCACATTTTACATTAAGCAAGTTGGGTACAATGGAGGTAAAATAAATTTAAATTCAATGTTCGAGATAAAAGATGTCTAACATTGCAAAACATCAAAGGTCAACATAAGCATCTGTTAAGATATGAAACACTGAAATAATGTTGAAAGTTATGTGATATGTTGTGTTTATCGGTTTCTAATATTTCTTTTCTTTTCTCATCAGATCTTTCAGCATCATTTCTACGTACGTATTTAAAGAGTTTTAAAGTCTATGAATCTTTTGTTCATTTTAGTTCATCTCTTGATGTTACAAGTAGAAATGTGTTGTTATGTTTTGGTGGACTGTGATGATTTTTCACTAAGTTATTAATTTGTTATTTACCAGTTTTCTTTTTGCGTTTTCAGATTAATTAGTAAGTTTCAGAAGCTCTAATACAAAGTTTTTGGTCGTTATTGAATTATAAAAGAAATGACTTTTGGCAAGATTAAAAGAATAATACACTATCTCTCAAACTCAAAATTGGATGTTACATTTTATCTTTAAGGTCTTTATGAAAACTGAAGTCAAAATTAATTATGTTCATATTATAATGGTTGTGAAATACCCTAGCTAGTGGCGGAATGTTTAACAATGTTCTCCTCATTAAAAAATGTCTTATAATCTCTCAATGGATGCAAAGATAGAGAGTAAACATTATTGATCATGTTTAGTTAAAAGCCCATATAGTCTTAGTTAAAGGCCTATTTTGTGTGTTAATCATTTTATTTAAGTACCAATTTGTAAACCTACAAATACATAACACATGCGTGTGTCTGTGTCTTCTTCTCCAACGGAACGGAATGGAGCTGCCAACTTTGCTCAAGAATCTTTATTTCCTTGTTGAATCATTTTCTTTTTCCATCTAAATCATTTTCCTTCATAAATTTCACATGGTATCAGAGCATTTGATCTGATTTCATTTATTCTCACATTCTCTTCCGCTCAAATCTCTTAAATCTTTTTTTTTTCACTTTCTCATTCTAATATCTTCTTGATACTAAACTGAAATGGAAAACACTAAGTCTATGGTGATTCTCATAACTCTCAGAGGAGAGAACTACCTTCTCTGGTCAAGAACAGCAAAAACCATTCTTTGTTGTAGGGATCTGTGGGAGCACATTGAAGATGAGCAAGCTCTCATGGCAACACAAAAGGATGGAAAAGAGGTAACCCAAACTCAATCTCAAGCTCGGAAATGGTTCAAGGAGGATCAGACTGCTCTTGCAATCATCCAATCGTCCCTTGATATGTTCATTTTCCAAGCTTACTCATATTGTGAGACAGCCAAAGAACTATGGGATACTCTCAAGAAGGTGTTTGGTAATGTCTCAAACTATACTAGGGTCTTTGAGGTACAAAAGCTCTTAACTCTCTCCGTTAAGATGGTATAGAATTTACTCAACACTTTGGAAAGTTTAGATCTTTGTTGGCTGAGCTTGAGATGTTGAGACCAAGTACCATTGACCCAAATGTGTTGAGTGAAAGGTGTGAACAAGATCGAGTCTTTACTCTGCTCCAAAGCTTGGATCCAGCTTACAACGAACTCATCAAGCATATTCTTAGATCTGACAAGCTTCCAAGCTTAGATGAGGTGTGTTCTCGTGTGCAAAAGGAGCAAGGTTCAGTTGGTCTCTTTGGAGGAAAATAGATACTTGTCTCAGCTAATAAGGGTGTGTTCAAGGCTGATGGTAAGAAGAGTATGGTCTGTGAGCACTGCAAAAGGAAGGGTCATTCCAAAGACAAGTGCTGGATTCTTCATCCCCACCTCGAGCCTAGCAAGTTTGACAAACCAAGAGCAAATGTCTTATTGGAGGAGTCTCAACAACAAGGCAGAAGAGGGATCAGTTGTGCCTGCAACCACTTCAACCATTCCATGTGATGACATAGTGAGGCGATCTGATCTAGAGGCTTTACTCAACTCCCTTGGTAATATCAAGGAGTCTAGTATCTCATTTCTTAATCATAATCCTCCTAAAGATCTAGTGATAGATTCTGGTGTTTTTCACCATATGATTAGCAATCCTAGTCTTATAAAAAAGGTTAGATCTTCTAGTGGGAATGTGCTTATAGCAAATGGTGATAAGGTATCAGTTAAGGGTGTAGGAATCTTAGATTTGTTTGATAAAAAGACTAGTGCTTTCTATATTCCTAAGTTTGCTTCAAATTTGTTATCGGTTAAGAGAGTGGTTAAAGACCTCAATTGTTTTGTCAAATTTGGTCCTGATGTTGAGTTTCAATATATTGATACCGGTCAGCTGCTGGGAAAAGGAGTAATCAAGGATGGGCTCTATGTTCTTGAAGACTCCAAGCTTTCTAATTCTACTTTATCCGCTTTTACTTATGTTGTTAGTAGTTTGAATAGCTCCATGTGGTATACTCAGCTAGGACATCCCCATTCTAAGGCCCTTGAAATTATGATGCCTAGTGTTATCTTTGACAATCATGAATGTGAAGCATGTATTCTTGGGAAGCATTGTAGAATTGTTTTTCCTAAGTCTAATTATATTTATGAGAATTGTTTTGATCTTGTTCATTCTGATGTATGGTCATCACCATGTGCATCTAGGGATAATTTCAAATATTTTGTTACATTCATTGATGAAAAATCGAAGTACACTTGGCTAACCTTATTACCTTCCAAAGATAGAGTTTTTGATGCATTTAAAAAATTTCAACACTACATAGCTAATCAATTTAATGGTAAAGTGAAGGTACTAAGGTCGGATAATGGAGGAAAGTATACAAGCGGAGTGTTCCAAGAAAACCTAGACAATCATGGAATCATCCACCAAACTAGTTATCCATACACGCCACAACAAATTGGAGTGGCTGAGAGGAAGAATAGGCATCTAATGGAGGTGGCTAGGTCCACGATGTTCCACATGAATGTTCCAAAGAGACATTGGGGAGATGCAGTAATTACAGTTTGTTATCTTATCAATCGTACCCCAACTAGGATCTTGAATGATGTTTCTCCATTCGAGGTACTAAACAAGAACAAACCCTCCTTTAATCACTTATGTGTGTTTGGGTGTGTTTGTTTTCCCTTGATTCCAGGAGAGTTGCGGAACAAGTTGGAACCAAAGAGTGTTAGGTGTATATTTATTGGCTATTCTATAACACAGAAAGGGTACAAATGTTATGACTCTGAGGCTAGGAGAGTTCACATTTCCAAGGATGTGAGGTTTCTAGAAGATAAGAGCTTCTATGGTGATCAAGATTGGCAACAACTTGAGGACTTGTCAGATTCAAACCTAAATAAGAGGACCATTCTACGCACAATCATTGATCATTTAGGAGCCTCCAAAACCCAAGACTTTGCACCCACAACTACGCACTCTCCAACACCTAAACCAGTGGATGCACCAACCTCTTAAGTCCATGAAGAGACCCAACAACTTGTGAGTACATCAAGTGAAAGTCCAAGTGAGCATGAGGTTGTAAAATCAGAAGATGATCATTCATCGTTTCATGATGTTGAAGAACAAGATGAGGAACAAGTTGAATCTGTAGCTGAACCACCACCTCTTAGAAGGAGTACTCGTGTTCGTAAAAATCCATCTGAATAGGTGAATAGAAAGTTCTACTTCAATAATCAAGCTGTAGCTCATCCTGTCTAGGCGGTTTGTTCTCTTGCCCTTCTACTTTCTGAGCATCAAGCGTTTCTTGGTAAGATAGACCGTGAAAAGATTCCAAGAACTTATGAGGATGCTAGGGAAAGAAAGGTATGGAGAGATGTTGTTGGTGATGAAGTTCCAGCAATGACTAAGAACCATACTTGGGATGAATCTGATTTGCCTGACGGAACTCAAATACGACTTTGTTTTCAAGGCAAATCCATTGCTGAACCTTGGAAATCTTAATGCCATAACGCCTTTCAAATCCTCCTAGCCATTATCCTACTGCAATAATTCTTGCTAAAAAGAACGCCCATGTTGTGGCAATTCCACTTAGTCGAGACTTCCTCCTAGTGAGGTGTTCGCCTATCCAGGTATGGAAGAAGCGGTCAGCTCTAAATGGGTCTTCACCATCAAGTATAAAAACAATGGAGACATTGAGCACCACAAAGTACGTCCAGTAGCTCGTGGATTCACTCAGACATATGGTGAAGACTTCACGGATACCTTTGCACCAGTTGCAAAGCTACATACGGTAAGGGTGGTACTCTCCTTAGCTACTAACCTTTCTTGGGATTTATGGCAGATGGATGTGAAGAATGCATTTCTTCAAGGAGAACTCGCAGAGGAAGTATACATGACTCCTCCACCGGGTCTTGAAGATACAATTGCTTCCGGGAAGGTTCTTAGGTTGAGGAAAGTTATCTATGGCTTGAAGCAATCACCTAGAGCTTGGTATCACAAACTTAGCTCAACACTCAAGCAACAAGGGTTTAAGAAATCAGAAGCTGACCACACCCTCTTCACTATCCACGGTCCTAAAGGTATAGTTGTCGTCCTTGTGTATGTTGATGATCTAATCATAACCGGGGACGACAAGGAAGGTATAGCTTCAATCAAAGCCTCTGTCCATTCTGCATTTGCCATTAAAGACTTGGGTGAGCTTAAATACTTCCTAGGAGTATAAGTGTGTCGTACTCCGGAAGGCCTCTTTTTATCCCGAAGGAAGTACATACTTAATTTACTGAATAAGACAGGTAAACTAGGAGCAAAACCAGCCAAGACTCCACTTGAAGAAGGCTATAAGGTCATTCGAAAGGGGGAAAAAGGATCATAACCGTTTGAAGATGTTTCCCAATATCGAAGGCTTGTGGGTAAGTTGATCTACTTAACTCTAACTAGGCCTGATTTGTGCTTCGATGTGAACCAGGTCAGCCAGCATATGCAAGCTCCTACACATGTATCATTGGAAGATGGTGGAAATGATTCTTAGATATCTAAAGGGCCGTCCGGGTCAAGGAGTATGGATGGGAAAGAATTCTAACACAGAGATTGTGGGATATTGTGATGCTGATTGGGCTGGAGATAGAGTGGACAGAAAATCCATAACTGGTTATCGCTCTAGTGTGGGAGGAATCCTTGTAACATGGAAGACAAAGAAACAGAAGGTGGTGTCATGTTCAAGTGCAGAAGCTGAGTATAGGGCAATGAGGAAGCTCACAAATGAACTCACATGGCTAAAGGCATTACTCAGAGACCTTGGTATAGAGTCCCCAAGTCCGATCACAATGCATTGTGACAACCAAGCTGTAATTCACATTGCTTCCAACTCGGTCTTTCATGAAAGGACCAACCACATTGAGATGGATTGTCACAAAGTTAGAGAGACGATAGAAGAAGGTGTTACTCTCCCATGTTACACAAGAAGTGAGGATCAATTGGCGGATATCTTCACTAAGGCTGCAAGTCTCAAAGTCTGCAATCACATCTTTAGCAAACCTGGACTTGTAGACCTTTCACACCCTTGATCTCATGTCTCATAATCTGTATGTCACATACTCTTTTTCCCTTGGTTTAGGTTTTGTCCCAAGAGGTTTTCCTTGCCAAGGTTTTTAACGAGGTGTGGTTTGCGGATTTCCAAGCTTAGTCTTGGATACATCGTCCATAGCAAACTTGAAGGGGAGTATTAGAAAGGACAATGTGTATCGTCGGCTAAGCTTGAGGGGGAGTATTGATCATGTTTAGTTAAAGGCCCACATAGTCTTAGTTAAAAGCCCATTTTGTGTGTTAATCATTTTATTTAAGTACCAATTTGTAAACCTAAAAATACACAACATATGTGTGTGTCTGTGTCTTCTTCTCCAACGGAATGGAGCCGCCAACTTTGCTCAAGAATCTTTATTTCCTTATTGAATAATTTTCGTCTTCCATCTAAATCATTTTCCTTCATAAATCTCACAAACATCCTCTCCCAAAGAAAAGACAACGACAAATAATTAATTTGTACCAGAGGACTTTCTGAAGACAATAGTCCAAAGAATAAAGAAGATTCCACAAAGCAGAAATGTTTTGATGGGCCTGGAGTTAGGATAAAAATCAGACAGATATTATATTTCAAGTCATGCTGAGGTTCGTGTTTTAACTCTATATTCTGAGTAATTAGTTAAGTTCAGCTAATTTCGACACCACTTGTCCATCGAGTTTTTCCTACCGTTGAGAACATTTCTAAATATCCCAATCTTTTGCACACACATTCAATCTTGGAATCTGTTGGTCGATCCATTTTGGAGATGTTGTTACTTGTTACTCTCGACTCTACCATTGTAAGCAGATTTAAAAGTTGCGTGAGCAAGCAGAATTGTTTTATTTCTTTAAGCATCACTGTTTCATGTGCTATGCCGTTGAAGCATTGTATCCTTGTGATGTTTATTATTTTGTTTAATTCAGGAGACCACCTTCTGAATTGCATAAGTAATTTCTCTAGGCTCATCGGAAAAGCGGCAGATCTCTAAAATTTGCTTTCTTAAATAGTTGGGCATGCTGGATGAGTCATATTTTATCAACATATGGACGTTTAAGTCCAACATCTTATCACCTTCTTTTGTGTTTTCTTTTGTTAATAATTATACCTATCCATAACTCAAACTCATCCATAAACCATTATGAAGGTATTAAACTTCACATGCAAAAGGATAAAGTTGAAATCCAAATGTCTGAATCATTTACTGAGATATAAATTACAAGATTGGGAAAAGATCAATCACCCTACTTTTATGGACGTAGTAGTAAGCTTTCGTGTGTAAGCACATCTGTTCTTGTATTATTGTGTTGTGAACCTTCGTACTTGATGATGCAATGCACTTCAAGAACCTTTTAATCGAAAATAGAAATTTCTTTTAGGACTAAGAATTTCATGTTGACAATTATTTGTTTTTTTTTTTGCTAATTCACACTTTAACTATAAAGAAAATTATAGGGAATACCTCCTTTATTTTTAGGGAGATTTAGGTAACTATCATAAATACCAAAACTAATTAAAAAACTATAATGTAGTTCTTGTATTTAGGTAAATAGTAGTGGACCATATGATGGAGAAGACAAAACACTCCCTAAAAAAAATGATTTCTCTAATGTTGACCCACCATCTCCAATTTGCTCTGTAAGTGTGAGGCAAAAGATCAAAGATCAAATTTGTGAAATTTTCACTGAGGTTCTCTTGTTCATCACTTTCTCCAACAAACTCTCATGGCCTGGAAAATGACTATAAATCTTTGGCTCAAGTTTCTTCTCTATATCTTCTAATTTGCCCAAAATAGCCTTTTTATCACTCTTATTCACAGTTTTGCCATCATCTCTTCCAAGACTCTGTCTCATCCATTCTCTTCTCACTCTTCTCCTCCATTCATTCTTATCTTCCTCTTCCTCCTTCTTCTTAATCTCTCTTCTTCTTACCATCTTTCTTTTCTCTTCTTCTTCGTTTTTCCTTCTTAATCTCAGAATCCTACCATCTTTACTTGTTTGGGTTTGATTTCATCAATATTTATCACAGATTCTATCTCTAAATGTCTTTTATTTTGTAGATTCGTTACAATTCTGTAAATTGTCAACGACAACCATAGCTAGGGTTGCACATAAGCTTTAGACACCTAGGAAGAAGATGAAGATAATTTTACTGATATCTATTAAGATAATCGATAATTATTAATTTATCCTATAAGATAACCGATAACCGATAAAAAAATTATTTACAGTCAACTTATTCGTTTGCGTTAGAAACAAAGTCACATAACTTGCTGCTTAAGAACCCAGATTATAAACGAAGTACCCTGACATATACGTTAGCTGCAAACATATATGTTAGCTGGAAACGTATATGTTAGCTGCAAAATTATGTAAAAAGGATGTCTGGATAAAAAAGGACAAGAGTTTGCAAAATGAAACACACTTACACAGTACATGACATATAAATAAGCATAACAATGGATAGACATAGGTTCGTTTCCACAAACACAGAGAACAATATCTTGCATTATCGAGCTTGTCCATCTCTTCACACCTTCTGGAATCATCAATAGCATGAGATCGACCTTTTCGTCGGTTTCTTCATCGGATCACATTAGGTCTTCTTCTTCGGGACAACATATTCCCATGATATGATGGACTGGATGTTAACCTTTAAATCATATCGTAACAGTTAACAATATAGATAACCGTAACTTTATTATTTTACGGGAACAAGAATGTTTTGCATATAACTTTAAACATTGCTTTGTACTCTAGGACACTTTTCTGGGAAAATTGATTACGAAGACGCATATATAAGGGAAACACTTAATATAATTGCAAACACTTAATATAACTGCAAACAACATTATTTACATTATTTTAGAAAAATCAGTAAGTATGCCTGTAATCTAGAATAGTGTAACCACTACTGCCATTGATTTCTTTTCTCCTCTATCATTAATTGATTTTTTTCCTCCTTAACCATCACTAATTGATTTTCTTCCTCTTCCTAAGTCTACAAACTAATTTCAATAACTGATAATTAGATAGTTATCAAATATATCAATAGGTGCAAAATATATTGTTAACTATAAATATGAGTCCATAAGACTTACTACTGTGCCACTGGGAGCAATCGATAAAGTTATCTGCAAACAAATGGTGGAAGTGAGCTTACGATGTTGATGGGATCCTGAGGACCTCCATAAGGCGGGTCAGAGGTAATGGCCTAGTGGGAATACCATTGGTCGCGAAGGTGCAAACTAAATAAGAAAATGCAAAAACTTTGTGGAGATGCAAAATACAAAGTTAATTGCAACCAATGCTTCTGCCAAAAAATGGAAATGTACTTACATTGGTCTTGCTGGGAGGCAAGCACAACTATTTGAAAATCATGTTCTAACTCAAACTCAAGCCCAGCCATGTAAATTATATGGTTATGTAGTTATCAAGTCTCCATCTCCGGCTACAGAGAAGTCTAGTGAGATGATGGACTCCTTGTTAAACTATAAATAAAAGTTTTGCATTTATTACATACATAAGTATGCAAAACAAATATATATATCGGTTAATTAAATTATTTGAAGTCAACTTATTTGTTTGTATATATCATTAGAAACAAGTTGAAGAACTTGCTGCTTAAACTCTCACAAACGAAGAACACCAAAACCCATACCACACCCAGAATTCAAACGAAGTCATATTCTAAAACTTACCAACAAATAATACCAAAACCCAGACCACACCTAGAATCAAACAATAACACACAAACCACACCCAAAAGCGAAACATTGAATGATTTTGGCTAACATAGAATGACTATAACTCAGAAACTTCAAATCTGAAAATCCAAAAACAAAATCTTAGTCTTTTCACGACACAAACCCAGAAACTCATCATCTAAGATTGATTCATAAAGATTCAATTTTAACTCTTCTCCTTTCAAAACCAAACTCTATAGCTCATCATTGTCACAAGACCAAATGAAAAAACATAAACTTTTCGAGACTCTCGTTGCCCAAATCTACATAATCATCTCCCTCAACGTCAATACACGATAATGATTTATGATCAAGTGTGAAATCGGAAAAACAAAATGATTTTCGTAGTTAAAAACACAAAAATCTAAATCTTATGGTTTTTGGTGAAGTTTTGTCACAAATCATAAGAACTTCTCTGGACTCATCTAAAATCATGTGAAATATCATAAAATCTAAATCATTCACAATCATTTAAAATCTATGGTTCAATACACCCTCCTTTATGTTAGTTACTATAGTTTCCCTTGTTTTTAAGTGTAAAAAATACCATCTTTCCAAAAACTTCTACTAAATGCATCTTTTCACCAAAAAATGGTATTCGAAATGAGGACATAAAACACAATTCCATCAACGATGGACATATATATATGGTTTACGTTGGATATATATATATATATACATAGTAAATTTAGATATGTAATGGGCAAAAACAAATATACTTGTATACGGTGGACATATATACTACATTATGTACACAATGGACAAAACTTTTATATAATTGTCCACTATAGACACAATTTACACTGAAAAATGAGATATTTCTTATAATTTAAAACTCAAAAGGTGCATTTTACCGAAGAAAAAAAGAAAATGTATCTTTTATGATTTAAAACTCAAAAAGTGCATTTCTTATAATACTAAATATATTCAAATTACTATATTTTAACCAAAAAAATATTTTGTTGACAACTTTACTCATTATATTAGAGAATCTATTTCCGGAGAATAGAGTTTATTTTTTAGTTTTGAGTTAAATTAATAAAGTTTATAAGAGATAAAATTTAGACAATTATTATTATTTTTATTTGTCATACAATTATTTCTTATAAGTCGTATAATTTGTTTTACTTATTCTGAACGATTGAGTAATAGTGATTTACTCATTTGGAAAAAAAATAAAAATCCTGGTTATTTATTTATAACACCACCATAAAGATGATTAACTTAACTAATAATGAAATTATTTTCAATTTGATTCACAATTTTTTTTGGTTAATATTGGATCGACAAGGTCCGTAGCGTAAAGTTCACCCCGAAAATCATTTTTTAAGTTACTATAATGCAACGAGTAAGAATCAAACCTGATACTAAATCATTAAATGGATCATCCTAACGGAGAGCTAACTTTGCATTTGATTCACAAATTTGTTGGGTTGATTTTTCATTTTATTACATTTCTCAAACTATTTTGTACTATGTAATACAAATAATTATAGTTTTGTTGTTATCCGTGAAAGCCAGAGATCTGGCAACACGTTTCAAGCGTATTTGGTTTCGAGAAATATCTTATTGAAGCTTGTACCAAAAAACTCGTCGTCTCTCTCAACTCTCTCTGCTCTAAAGTAAAACTTCAAGTCCATACGCATGGCAGATCTTCATAATGACCAAGATGATGACGATTTCTCCTTCTTCTCTCCTCCTTACGATTTATCCTTCTCCTCTGCGGCGGCGACTCCGTCAACGCTTTTCAATCGTTCTGCTTACTCCTCCTCCTCTTCTTCCGGAGATGAGGACTCTCAACCTTCTGTAGATGACAGCAATAAGAGAATCGATTACATGATTCAATTTCTCGACCGGAGGCTAAGTGAAGACGGTAATTTCGACGGGATCAGACCGGAGAACGGTGATGGAAACGGTTCCGGTTTTTTGCCGGAATTCGTTGGGAAGTGCGGAGGCACCGGGATCTTTAAAGTGCCGATTAGATCAGCAGTTCATCCAAATCGCCCACCGAGCCTTGAGGTTAGACCTCATCCGCTTAGGGAAACTCAAATTGGACGATTTTTGAGGACGATGACGAGTACTGAGGGACAATTGTGGGCTGGAGGTGAGGACGGTGCGTTGAAGGTTTGGGAATTCGCTGAATTGTACGGAAGCGGGAGGGGGATAGAGGTAGAGGATACGGCGCCGTATAAGCAGACTCTGGAGAATGAACTTGGGTCTCCGGTGGTTTGTATGATTGGAGATGATGGTAATAAGGTTGTTTGGAGTGGGCATAGAGATGGGAGGATTAGATGTTGGAGATTGAGAGCTAATTATGGTATTGAAGAAGCCTTGTCGTGGCAAGCTCATCGTGGTCCAGTTCTCTCCATTGCCATCTCGGCTTATGGTGAGTGTTGTTCTATTGTAAGTCTCTTATTTGCTTGATAGACATTTTAAGATGAAAGAAGAATGATTTTGAATGTTGACATCGAGTTTCTTATTCGAGAACCATAATTAGTAATCAATCATATATATTTGGTTGGCCTGATTCGGGGTATTATGCTGACTGACACATATTGGCTTATCTAATTTTCACCTAGTAAGTTCCTCTACTGATCTTCCCTCGGTTGATATATTATATTTTTGTTTGATTTAGTGTTTCACTGCTCATTGGCATCTCTTTTTCATCCTCTTCGGTCAAAGTTGTTGCAAGTTTCAAAATATAAACAAACTATGGACCCTCTTGGATGATATAATTGTGATACATCATCTTTTGACACAAGTTTTGTTATCAATTATCTAGGAGATCTATGGTCAGGGTCTGAGGGAGGCGCTCTGAAAGTTTGGCCTTGGGACGTTCTTGGGAAGTCGCTTTCTTTGAAGATGGAACAAAGGAACATGGCTGCATTATCTGTAGAGAGATCATATATCGACCCCAGGAACCAGGTTTCGGCCAATGGATATGCTAATACATTAACGTCAGATGTTATGTTCCTTGTATCTGATCATACAAGGGCAAGAGTATGGAGTGCTAGTCCCCAGACGTTTGCTTTGTGGTATATTAGATACTCATTTATTTCTGCATTACATCATCCTTTCTGATTGTAATTGATAATCAAGAATCTACCACCGTCTATGCCAATATACATAATGTGATTTTTTCCGATATGTATACAATATCTCTTGTTTGTTGGTGGCTTGCTCTGTAGTTTTTCAATAGCTAGCGGGCCAATTCTCTAAGTTATCATGTAGTTTTTCAATACATCATCCTTGCTCTTATTTGTTTCTGTTTGTTTATTGCGTGGCAGGGATGCTCGCACAAGGGATTTGATCAAAGTATTCACTATTGATGGTCAGCCTGAAAATCGAACTGACAATTCTATATATCCTGATTTTGGGAGTGAGGAAGAACTGAAGATGAAGATAACTGCTTCAAAGAAAGAGAAAGCTCAATCTTCTCTTGGCTTCTTTCAGCGGTCTCGTAATGTCATTATGGGAGCAGCTGATGCTGTTCGACGTGCTGCAGCCAAAGGGGGTTTTTGTGATGATAGTAGGAAAACCGAGGCTGTTGTCATATCAGTTGATGGACTGATTTGGACTGGAAGTTCAAGTGGCACACTTACACGATGGGATGGAAATGGTAATTGCTTGCAAGAGTTCTCATACCAGTCCTCTGGTATCCTCTGCATGTTCACTTTTTGTTCTCGCCTGTGGGTTGGTTATTTGAATGGCACTGTTCAGGTATTGGACCTTGAAGGAAAGCTGCTTGGAGGATGGGTAGCTCACAGTGGTCCTGTAATAAAAATGGCTATCGGGGGTGGATATTTATTTACCCTTGCATATCATGGAGGTATTCGTGGATGGAATATAACTTCTCCGGGCCCCCTTGACAATGGATTGAGGGATGAGTTGGCTGGTAAAGAATTTTTATATTCAAGGATAGAGAATCTGAAAATATTAGCTGGTACATGGAATGTTGGAGAAGGTAGAACATCAACCGACTCACTTGTATCTTGGCTGGGCTGTGCTGCAACTGGAGTTGAGATTGTAGTAGTTGGACTGCAAGAAGTTGAAATGGGAGCAGGAGTTCTTGCTATGTCTGCAGCGAAAGAAACAGTAAGCTTTCGTTTACCTACTAATGAGCGAGAAACATGTAATTTTTAAGGCATATGCCACTCTTTAATCTCTGCAACAACTTTCTTTTAGAGAAGTGTGTACATCATGAACATAATCAGGTTGAATCCCTGATAGTTTGGACTTAGTAATCCTCAAGGCTTTCTTGAATTAAAAAAAATTCTTTTGGTCACACAAACATGCAGGCGTACACACACACAACCACACCCTTTCTGGGTACAAAAGTTTGTACGGGGCTAAAATGTTATAATTTTAAAGCTATCAGCCTATCTGGAATGTGTATGTCTGGTTGACTCAAATTTCCCGAATGCAGGTAGGACTTGAGGGCAGTCCACTTGGTCAGTGGTGGATGGATATGATCGGGAGAACTTTAGATGAGGGATCATCGTTTGTTCGTGTTGGCTCTAGGCAACTGGCAGGGTTGCTCATTTGTGTATGGTTAGTATTTTGTTTTGATGTTTTCTGTTCGTTTATTGCCAGCATCAGTTATCATATTGTGACAATTGACCTTTATTGTTGAACCATACTCCATGTTATTTGTGCTAATTTAGATCGCTTAATTTTCTGGTGCCAAAAATTCTCTCTAAGTCCCGGTTTGGATAATCTCTACAGACCAAAACATAACAGCTACACAACAATATCTTGTTAGTATTAGTTTCGGGTTCTTCTTGTTATCATGTTGTCGTAAAGCTTAAAAAAGAGAGTAAAGACCTTGTTATTACTTATCCTGCATGTTTCCCCTCCTGGGAGTTTGTTTTTCGAATTCCTTTTGTTAGTACCTGAGGAAATTGATAAATTATAGACTTATAACGTTAAACAATAATTTCAGGGTTAGAAATGACCTAAAACCTCATGTGGGAGATGTTGACGCTGCTGCGGTTCCCTGTGGTTTTGGACGAGCAATTGGTAATAAGGTATGCCAACATATGAGCAAAAGTTGCTCACATATATTATCATCAGTAGAAAAATGTTATAAAAATGAAACAGTGGATTATCTCAAACATTACAATGTTAAAACTTACATACTTGTCCCTTTTCCCTTTTTGCCATCTGATCTCTATTATGACAGAACAATTTTGTCTTTGTTAGGGTGCTGTAGGTGTGCGACTCAGAATATATGATCGAGTACTATGCTTTGTAAATTGTCATTTTGCTGCCCATCTAGAAGCTGTTAATCGGCGCAATGCTGACTTTGACCATGTTTATCGAACAATGACTTTCGGGCGTCAGTCTAGTTCATCCAATGCAGGAGTTGGTATGCTGCGAAATTTATTACTATCATGCTGTGTTGTCGGCTCAGTTTATCGATTTTTGCGTATTCATCGGTCACTCTTGTTATTGGTCTCCTCCATTGCAGCTGGTGCTTCATTTGTTGTTTCAGCGCCTCGTGGTGGAAATGTATGTTTTTCCTTTGATTAGATAATTGGTATCGTTTTTGTTTTCAGAGACTAATTTGCATTTTTTTTCGAAAAGTCTAAGCCTGTATTTTTACAGGCTGAGAGTATCAACACAGTTGAAGGAAGGCCTGAATTATCCGAGGCAGACATGGTCATATTTCTTGGAGATTTTAATTACCGTTTGGATGATATAACTTATGATGAAACAAGGGATTTTATTTCTCAAAGATGCTTTGATTGGCTAAGAGAAAAAGATCAGCTACATGCTGAAATGGAAGCTGGGAATGTTTTCCAAGGGATGCGTGAAGCAATTATTAGGTTCCCTCCAACATACAAGTTTGAAAGACACCAAGCTGGTCTAGCAGGTCAGTGAGTTGCTTCCACTTTGTCTTCCAATAGTTTTTATATTGATACCATTTCCTGGGAGATCATAATTTAAGTTTGCTCCAATTCTGTCCAAAGAATAAACAGTAGGTAATCTAAAACCCAAAGGTGATATAATTTGAAAATTTAAGAATGTGGATTAATCTAAGAGCATTCCAAAATATGTCACATTACATCTGCTGGGAGCCAAATTTCTGCTGGCTTCTATGATATGGCCCTGGGGTTCTTGCCAATGAAAAGAGGCTAGATATGTGATAATTTTTCTGCAACCAGGGATTTTGAGTTTCAAGGGTGCAACCATATTTAACGATTGAAGCTGTGTTTCTGCAGGATATGATTCTGGGGAGAAGAAGCGTATCCCTGCCTGGTGTGACAGGATTCTATATCGCGATAGCAAGAAACATCTGGGAGCTGACTGCTGCTTGGATTGTCCAGTGGTGTCTTCCGTATCACAGTAAGCTTCCTGTTTTCCTTGGGTTACGTTCAGTAAGTTTCGTGTTAGGTAACTATAGAAAGCATACTGGAGACAGGCTCACCTTAATTTTTTGATATGTTTTATTAGATCTGGACAGTAATAGATTATGAGAAGTATGTCAACTTATTCATGGGTTTTAACCTATTAAGCTCATTCACTGTAACATAGTATCAGCTGCCTTCTTTTTTTTGTTTTTGTTTTTACTCCTACAGTTTTGGTATATTGATCGCCATATTCACCAATCATTTACATGTTCAGCGAACTTTAATCTGCTTGTAATGACTCCTAATAGAAACCTTTTTGTGAGTTACACTTTTCTTTGTGGAATTAAGTTGTTTTAGAGTAGGGTGTCCGCATTTCTGAGTTTCTTAAGTTTTTGACTGGAATTTTATCCTACACAAATTTCTAGAGCCAAGAAACATGGAATTTTAAAGATCTTTGTTATAGCTTCAATGTTTCTTTCTGGGAAATTAAGGTTAGTTCAATATTTCAGAGACGTGGATATAGAGTTCGTGAGTTATAAATTGAGTAAATCCGCCTTTCTGTGATCCTTTATAACGTATGTGATTATAATCCTTGAATTAAGACAGGATTTAGGCTTACAATTCTCTATTTTCTTTTCTTTGAAAGGTATGATGCCTGCATGGATGTGACAGACAGTGACCACAAGCCCGTTCGCTGTATATTTAGTGTTAAGATTGCCCGGGTCGATGATTCAGTTAGGAGACAAGAATTTGGGAACATCATAAACTCGAATAAGAAAATCAAGGTCATGCTTGGAGAGTTAAGCAAGGTTCCAGAAACAATCGTCAGCACTAATAATATAATTCTCCAAAACGAGGATTCAACTATTCTACGTATTACAAATAAGAGCGAGAAAAACATCGCCTTCTTCAAAATAGTCTGTGAAGGTCAATCTAACATCGAGGAGGACGGTCAGGCATATGATCACCGAGCACGAGCATCTTTCGGATTTCCTCTGTGGCTGCAGGTCAGTTCATTCATGCTTGATGTTTGGTCTTTTGTTGTTGCTTCAAACTGTCCTGTTTCGTAACCAAAATAACAGACCTAACTAGCATTTCCGAAAGGTATCTAAGCATAGAAATGATCTGCTTCTTTTGATTACTTGGAGAGCTTAGAGACTTAAGGTTGCAATTATTCCACAAACATGATCAACTAAAGATTAGGTTAGGCATCAAAAGTAGCTGCTGCGAATATTTAGCTGTGTTTTTTTTTTTTGTCAAACTGTAGCAGTGTTTATGTGTTTAATCTAATCCGATTTGGGTTATTCCGATCCAGATCTCCAACTATTAAATCCCTGATTATCTTAAATATTGACTGCGTTGACTGTGTTGTGGATCTTCAGTATTTCACTAAAATCTCTTTTTCTTTCTTTGAAACAGGTATCTCCTGGAACTGGCACAATCAAACCAAACCAAATCGCCGAGATTTCAATATATCTCGAAGACTTCCCAACAGTAGAAGAATATGTGGACGGTGTTGCTCAGAACTCATGGTGTGAAGACATAAGAGACGAGGAAGTCATATTGGTCCTTGTTGTACACGGACGGTTCTCAACTGAGACAAAAAAACACAGAATCCGCGTTCGACACAGCCCTCTCGGTAGATATGCAAAAAAATATAATAAATATGATAGACCCAAACCCTCAGGACAAATCAACGCCCTTCATCGATCTGATTATCAACAGCTAAGTAACACTCTTGATGTGGTTGAACAATTAAGGAACTTGCACAGTCCATAAAGCCAAAATTCTTAAAGTGTACAGTGAAATGAACAGAAGGAAAAATCAACGCTCCTCACGGTAGTGTGTTTTAATGGAAGAAAATTGTGTGAGAGAAAGAAAAAAAGAAGAAGATTAGCTTCTTGCGTTTTTTTATTTAAGAGGCTAATTACGTTGCTAATACAGGAAGATATGTTTCTACCAAGTGTTTATTTTTATTCTCTGAATGAGTAATGTGTTTGTAATATGACCTTAATTTGTTTATGTACTTTAAATAATCTTTCTGATTTTGGGACTAATTTGTGATGTTATTCCGTTTTTCTAACATTATAGCTGTGTAATATATCAGTATCAATGAGTTATCATTAGCCAATAAAATTTGAAAATTTTATATTTTTACACGTTTTTTTTTTTTTTTTTGTCAACTGTACTCATTTTTTTTTACTCATGGGATCGACAAAGGTCCGATCCATAGTCAAATTGAGAGTTGGCGGGATTTAAACTCTCTACTTGGTGCCAAGCTAGATCAGGGACAAGCTAACTGGCTACCTGCCTTTTGGTTTTTACAAGTTTATGGTTTTTAAGTTTCCATGATTTATCTTAAAAAAAAGTCCACTTATGTTTATAAGGGTAACTACATTAATTCTTTAAAGAAAATTACTTAAAGATAAAGTAAGATCTAATGCTTAAAACATTAAAAAGAATTAGGAGTATATCCCTGCTATAGTTCAGGATTTGAATTTCTTTTAAATAAAACTAATAATATTATTTTTTTTATCAAGAATTTTGTGTACCTATTTAATTTTGTATTCTAAAGAGGTTCGGGAATATGAAAAAATTAAGGGTGGAAAACGGGGCAGGCATATGCGTACTATACCATTTTTTTACCTCTGATAAGTCTCTCACGAACTCCAATTATGTAAACTGAAGTGATACAAGACTAGCCATTATCTATAGAAGGATCTCAAATTCTGAATGTAGAGAAAATTTCATCTTATATTTTATGCTCCCATTTTAGCATTGACTAAATCATCCAGATAACAAACAGTATCAGCTCAAACCTGTGAATAAGTATGAATCCTTCGAGGATGCATCAACAAAACACATGTATTTTGTGAAGGCTAGAAGGACCGTGAGAGGTCTGAACAAAAGCTCCTCTTACTTGCTCTTTACTATCGTATTTGAGGCTACTTGGTAATGGGTTTCTTCGTGAGCATGTTCCCATGCTCCATCCTCGGTTTCTGCCAATTGCACAATGTCTCTTGGGTCCATATTTTTGTTTGAGAAAGTCTTTTTTATTTCTTTTTTTCTAAATATAGCATCAAAGTCATGGGTAACTTCGTCTGTCCACCTTCGTCAGAATTCTCCGAAATAGTCAATGTTTAAAAATATTGATAGACCTGGAAATGAATCCGGCCCGGATTAGATTCTAGATAATACCCAAATTTAAATTACGGGAGGGCATTCAAATAAAAATTAAATCGTCTTTATTTTGCGCCACATCGGTCACAAATCATATAAAATGCTTAATCATTGAAATACACCTCTTCGAGATTGAGATGCTAATCATTGTTAATGTGAACGCATCAGATGATGTGTCAAAGTCATCTAAAGCGAGAGTTGTAATTGAAAGCCAAATAGCAGATCTTTGGGTTGCTGACTTTAATTTATGTAGATAGAATTAATAGAATAGAATTTGATGTATTTTAAATTCAGTGTAAAATTCACCGTTAATCAATATTGTATTTGCTGAATTAATGGTGGATTTGACATTAAATTTAGAATACATCAAATCTATTAAAATACATAATCCAATAACAGCCACTTATAAATTTTGCGGACTTTAATTTATGTAGAATAAATTTATAAGTTTTGCACTTCATTTTATAAAAAAAAAATGCGATGCTTAATTTCCAACTAATCATGTATGATTGATATCCTAAAGTAAGGCTTAAATAAAGAACACAAAAAAAAGAAGTAGAAAGACCATTCACAACTTGAACTCTCTCAAATATAGACATCAAAATTAGTTTTCAACCACTAAAACAGCTCAATTGAATTTATATATTTTATCTTTGTCTTAATGTATAGTAGCAATAATTTTATTTTTCAACAACTAACTCATATTATGAAGTTTTAAAAATTAGTTAAACATGTTAGATAAGGGCAACTACATTAACTGCTGCTCCTATACACCTTAGATTTGAACATAACTCCGAATATTTTTAGAAAACAATAAACTATTTATGTCCTTTAGCTCAAATTTTGGTTTGGAGCTAGAGATAATTTAGGTCGATAACCATAGTATACGATAAAATGATTGAATATTCATAAAAACTATTAAAGTTGGAGGATCACTTCATAAATACTCGACTTATTAACAAAGATAGAATGAACGTTACGTACGGAAGCTCCAAATTTACTTGGAAATCAAGTAATTACTCATTTTTAATGGCGACGCAGCCGTTTGCTTCATACTTTGATTCTTGAACCACAAATAACTTTATTCTCTTTATCCAAAACCGTAACATAATTATATATATACACACGTACGTGCACACTTTAGGTACAATCTTAAAACGTTAAAATCGTTCCAATTAAGAAAAGCAAAATACAAAATGGCATTATCTCTAAGCTCTAACATTCTTATAATTATAATAATGTTTCAGTTTGGTCAGTTTGAGGCAAGAACAAATCTTAACGTTTTGAATTTCGGAGCTAAACCAAATGGTATTGTAGACTCTTCGAAAGCCTTTTCGGATGCATGGGACGCTGCGTGTAGAGTGACAGACTCAGTCATGATTTATGTACCAAAAGGAAGGTATATGGTTGCTCGAGAGGTTCGGTTCGAAGGAGAAAGTTGTAGAAGTAGTGAAGTAACCTTAAGGATTGATGGGACTCTGATTGGTCCTCAAGACTATAAGTTGCTTGGGAAGGAGGAAAACTGGTTTAGTTTTATTGGTGTTCACAATGTTACGGTTCTTGGAGGTTCTTTTGATGCTATGGGATCAACCTTGTGGAAATGCAAGGCCGATGGTCATGACTGCCCTGAAGGTACAACGGTACGTGTATTACTTAATATACCAATTCACGTTTATTACGGTTTTTTTTTTTTTTTTTTTTAAGTTTCTTAAATGTTTTTAAAGAAAATTCTGCAAGAAGACTCTCTAAATCGGCATTTTATATAATTTTACCCCTCAATTTTTTTAAAAACACTAGTCAATCCCGTAAAATGAAGAATAACATGTATATTTCATTGTGATCACCAATATTAAAATTATAAAATATGATGAATAATCTACGAAGTAAAATACTCGTGATTAGGCTAAGTTTGCATACTCTTAAAATTTTAAAAACATGCAGACCAAAAAAAAAAAAAAAATTGAAAACGTAAATTATGTGACTGTAAAGGTTTTAGAAAATACATACGAGATTTATATTGCATATTATTTTTCGATTTCGTTGAATTGGTTTGCATTTTAAAAAATGGAGGTAAAGTTGCAAATATTGACGATTTTAAAAGTTTAAAAAAAACAAGTTTAGCATGGAACACCATTGTTTGTGACAGAAAAATATATATATATTATGTTTTATGTGGGAAATTAGCATACCATCTTATAGTATAAAACTCGAAAGAGCATAAACGAAAATAAATTAACAGTCAAGATTTAACATCTATTTATTAATTAAATGTAGACATTGAGATTCATGGACTCATACAACCTGAGGATCAAAGGAGTATTATCATTGAACAGTCAATTGTTCCACATAGCAATAAATCGTTGTAGAAACATAAAGATTGAAGATGTCCGAATCATAGCACCAGATCAAAGCCCCAACACTGATGGAATTCACATTCAGCTATCGACAGACATCGAGATCCGAAATGCTTCAATCAAAACAGGAGACGATTGTATTTCGATTGGACCAGGTACAAAGAACCTAATGGTAGATGGTATAACTTGTGGTCCCGGACATGGAATCAGCATTGGGAGCTTAGCAAAGGACCTAAACGAGGAAGGTGTTGAAAACGTGACAGTGAAAAAGGCTGTGTTTATAAGGACAGACAATGGTTTAAGGATCAAGTCGTGGCCGAGACATAGCAAAGGGTTCGTGGAGAGAGTTCGGTTCTTAGGAGCTCTCATGGTTAATGTCTCTTATCCTATTCTCATTGACCAGAACTATTGCCCTGGCGATTCTTATTGTCCTACTCAGGTTCGTTTCAATTACCCATTTATTTGTTTAAATAGTTGATGAAAAATCTTATGCGATAAATATGTTAATTTATTTATTGCATATGTTTTTATAAAATAACATGAATTTTTTTACAACTTTCATGATATTTTTGTAGAGCAAAACGATTTTGAAATGAACATAATTTTGGTTTATTGTGTTTCCACCATGTTTTTTTTTACCAATTTGCCAAAAACATTGGCTATCTAGCAAATATGCTATATCTTATATCTTCTATAAATTATGGTATTTAGATATATATTATTTTAAGGATTTTGAAATATAATTTGACTTAATTAAGGAAGAAAACTATTGATCTGATTAGTAATAATATAACACAAAATGAAAAATATGTGAAGTTAGATTAATAATTGAACCAAAATATTATATTCTATATTATTATTGTTAAAAATATATAGAGACTAAAGAAACTCTGTTTTGTGGGTTTATATATTTAGTGTTGATACATCAAGTTAAGAAGAATGAAGTTGTTCTCTTGTAGCCAATATTAAAATCTAGCCTGAAAAATGGATTTTCAGGAGTCAGGAATCAAAATAAACGATGTAATATACTATGGAATTATGGGAACATCGGCCACACAGATTGCTATAAAGATGGATTGCAGTGAGAAATCTCCATGCACTCGGATTAGAATGCAAACAATTAATCTAACTTATAATGGTAAAACAGCTAAGACTTCTTGCAACAATGTTTCTGGTAAGCAACTTGGTTTGGTTACACCAAGTGGATGTCTCTGAGCTTTATACGTTTGTTCAGACCAAGATTTGTAAAATGATATATGGCATTGGTTGTACATAATGTATTTGGATTTTTATTTAAATTACATTATGATAAATTCACATAAATTGTAATTTTGTACGTAAATAATTCTTTGTATAGAACATGTGATTATATAGCTACCTATCTGTCACTACAATAAAAAAGAGCTCAACAGTTTAAAGCAATAACACATCATTATTGCGATACATATATCCTAAGCTTGATATGTTCTCGTTTGACTTGTACATATCTCTGTTAACACGTTATGCATGTATTGGTATACTTTTCTAGATAACTCTTAGAAGATTAGGTCAATATGAAAGGTGGTCAGTTTTTGGCAAAAAAAATTCGATAAAATTCTGACCAATTTATAATAAAAAGCAAGGTGGTCAGTTTTTGGCTAGCCATAGATCTCTAATACACTATATCATACGGTATTAGATTTGGTAAATCGTTCGTAAACATTATAGTGGATTTGTTGAACCATAAATTCTGAATGATTTAGATTTGATGGAGTTTTAGATATTTTAGATGAATCGAGAGAAATTCTTATAATTTATGCGACAATTCTCTAAAACTTCACTTGAAACAATAATATTTAGATTTTTGTATTGTTAACTAAATAAATCCTCTAAAATTAATGTTTTAAAAGAAAGTTTGTTCAATAACAATGGATATTAAAAGATTTTTGGAAATTCATGTTTGAATAAAACATAATTTGCCCCTTTAACCCAACTCACTTAAAATTCATGTTTTAATACATCCCCTAAATTTAAGACTACAAATATATTTGCATAGCTATGAAAAAAGTATGATTATATTAACTACTAAGCTAAGTTGGAACCTCGGTTTGCATTAATTATTAGATAAAACGACTTATGTCCAACAGATCAAATTTTGTTTGTTCGAGCATAGTTTTAGTCATTGGCCATTATTTAAATGGATTGAAAGAGGGCTCAAGGCTAATTTAATTTAAAATAACATACAACCAATTTTACTAGAGATCATGATTGGAATAAAAACAATTATACCTGGAGGAGCACTTCATAATTCCTTATTAACAAAGCTAGATTAATGAACATTACGTACGGACTCAGTAGTACAGCCTCCAAAATTACTTGGAAGCCAAGCTAACACATTTTCATAATACCGTAGAGAAATCAATGGCAACGAACGCCGTTTGCTTTATACTTTGATTCTTTAACCACAAATAAACCCTAACAATACTTAGTTATATATATAGACACATCTACACACTTATCTCTTTCATCGGAAAATACATACAATCTCAAACTTCGAATATTTCCAATACCAAAAAAAAAAAAAAAAACACAAATGGCATTGTCTCTAAGCTTTGTTGAGGTCATTAGCATTCTTATAACTATACTTATATTTAATTTTGGTAAGTTTGAGGCAAGAACAAGTCTTAACGTTCTCAATTTTGGGGCAAAACCAAATGGTATCGTGGATTCGACAAAAGCCTTTTCGGATGCATGGAAAGCAGCATGCGAGTCGGAAGACTCAGGGATGATTTATGTACCGAAAGGAAGGTATTTGGTTAGTTGGGAAGTTCGGTTCGATGGAAAAAGTTGCAGAAGCCGTGAGATAACCTTAAGGATTGATGGGACTTTGATTGGTCCTGAGGACTATGAGTTACTTGGGGAAAAACAAACCTGGTTTAATTTTGTTGGTGTTCAAAATGTTACAATTCTTGGAGGTTCTTTTGATGCTAAGGGATCAACTTTGTGGAGCTGCAAAGCCAACGGTGATAACTGTCCCCAAGGTGCAACGGTATGTGTTAGTTAATCCTTAAGTTTAAAATTTTTAAATAAGATCTGATTATATTATAAATAAATAAAGCAACAAATTATGATTATGTGTATAAGTTTTGGGTAGTCAACTTTTACAATTTTCACTAGAGTTTGAGTTTAGTGAGTCGCGTAGTCTCACATTTTGTGATGATTTGAGTTATAGATCGAACTAATTGTTGATAAGAGGTATAAAAACATTCATTCTTTAAACCAAAATTGTAGAGAAACTGTAACGTTTGATTATTGTGAAGCAATTAATAAATAAATCTTATATCACTGATGGCTCAATATTTTTGAAGAGCTAATCGGCCACAGTTTTATATTTAACTTATCAGTATATACATTTTCATATAGTTGTAGAATTACGACTATTAATTAATGTCCATGTTATATATATATTTTTGTAAAAGCTAATGTCCATGTTAAATGCAGACATTGAGATTTACGAACTCAGAGAATGTGAAGATCAAAGGAGTATTGTCGTTAAACAGCCAATTATTCCACATGGCTATAAGCCGTTGCAAAAACGTAAAGATTGAAGATGTCCAAATCATAGCACCAGATCAAAGTCCTAACACTGACGGCATTCACATTCAGCTATCGACCAATGTCGAGGTCAGAAATGTTTCCATTAAAACCGGAGATGATTGTGTCTCGATCGGATCGGGTACAAATGACCTGATGATAGATGGGATTCGTTGTGGTCCTGGACATGGAATTAGCATTGGGAGCTTAGCAAAGGACCTAGAAGAAGAAGGCGTGAGAAACGTGACGGTGAAGAATGCTGTGTTAGTTGGTACTGACAATGGGTTAAGGATTAAGTCGTGGCCACGACAAAGCACCGGATTTGTGGATAGAGTTCGGTTCTTGGGGGCTTTTATGATTAATGTCTCTTATCCTATTCTTATTGACCAGAACTATTGCCCTGGCAGTTCTTATTGCCCTACTGAGGTTCTAATTCTAATTTCTCCTTTACCCAATCTTTTTTTAAATAATTTAAATTACTTTAGAATCTAACTAAGATAATGGACAGGAATCACAATTACTTAAATTATGGTTTCTAATACGTAACTTATGATTGATAAAATATGACTTATATGAAATATCAGAATATAACTTCTACTATAAAATTTTTGGAAGGAAACTTAATTAAAAAATTGTATTGACTTTTAAGTTGACTCGAAATTTCATATTTTATTGTATGACTTTTCTTTTTGGTTTATCTTTTCTAAAAAATAGTATTACTTTTGTTTAGGAGTGTATATAACATTGGAAAAATGTTTTTGGTTAGTAAGTTTGCTGCTTTTCTTTCTGGGGTGTAACTTCTGTAATTTTCACGAAGTTCCTCGTGATATTATTTGAGATCTTAAGAGGAGCTTAGACATGTTATAGAGAATATCAGTTTCTCAATCAAATTATTGATAAAAAAATTAGATGACCTTGAAGAAGAACCGGTTTATATATCTCCAACATGTATCTAGATTGCTTTAAAATTTTCAAGTTAGAAACAGTGAATATTTTATTCACTCAATATTTGGAAACAAAATAAATCTGAAAAATATGAACTTTCAGGTGTCAGGAATCCAAATAAACGATGTAATATACAGTGGAATCATGGGAACATCATCTAGAAAAGTTGCTATAAAGATGGATTGCAGTGAACGATTCCCATGCACTGGAATTCGAATGCAAGCAATTAATCTGACTTATAAAGGTGAACCAGCTCAGACTTCTTGCGTTAATGTTTCCGGTAAAGAACTTGGCTTGGTTATACCTAGTGGTTGTCTCTGAACTTTCAGACCAAGATTTGTAAGATAAAACATGGCAATGTATATGTAACCATTTTAAAGGATTCTTTCTATATATATATATTGTTGTAAATATTGATCTGTAATTCACTTTCAAAACATCTAAACATCATCGCCGAAATCGCTGCGATAAAAAAGACAGCATTGTTGTAGTCGCTGATAAATGTAACGACGATGAAAATGAGTTTAAATAGTCGCAGCGATCAGTTTCTCAACTTCGCATATATGATTTTCACATAATTATAATTAAACTTAACTGTATAATTTGATCGCTCAAAGAACATGCATGATATATCAATATCCAACATATTTCGTCCATTTTGTCTAAATTTATCGACGTAAATAAAAACACCATGATTGACATACTCCTGTAAGGAATATTATGTATTATTCCTTTTCCATATTATGTGGTCTTTTAGTGATCCGTTTTCTTATTAGGTATTGCTATTATTTAATGTATTTGATATTTAATTAAAATAGAAATGAGGAATTTATTCCTGATAAATCTCTATTTTGATGGACGGTTGAGATTGAATGTTTAAGAAAACTCTAGAAAAGAATTAGGTCTTTTCCGCCTAAAAATATACGCCTTTAGCCTATTATAAATGTATTCTAAAATAAACCTTAAAAGCAAAACATAACCTCAAATAAAAAGAGAGAAACCTAAAAGCTTCTCAAATCACCTTTATCCCTTCTAGTGATTAATCAGGTTGCCTAAAAATTTTAGGGTTCATATATGTTATGCATTTACAACTTCTACACATACACGGCTTTGAATACAACTTGGAGAAGGTAAAAAACATGGAACTTTACTTTCAATATCCAAAAAGTGCAAGTAAATCTTACAAAATCCAAATAATACCCAATATAATCAATTATCATGTTATTAAAAATTTTATTTATAAATACTATATTAAATCGAATATATTATATATCATTTTTGATTTTATGAGATTGATATATATATTTAAAAAAAAAAGTTCAAATGAAAAATTAAAAGAAAGAATTACTCAACTAGTCTAAATTAATACCTAAATGACTTATATAGTCTCCTCCAACCTTAGAAAAAAAAAAACGTGTGAAATGACCAAAAAAAGAGAAGCCTTTCATTTTATTTACTCTATAATGCATTGAAAAAAAAAAAAAAAACAAACAATCTCCAATTAAACGTCTCACTTTCTCCACTTTCTTCTT